>BQNB010000761.1:1987-48774 GCA_026074375.1 Tanacetum coccineum
AATTATAAATTAGGGTTCTTGAGATAATTTTAGGGTTTTGGGTAAAAGGTATTTTAAAGCAATCTAATGAGTTTATAGTAACTACGACTTAAGTTATATTTAATCAAAGTTAGTAATTTTGTGGGTTTTCATCATATGATCAAGATATGGTCATATGATGATTAGAGATGTTGAAAGGTAAGCTAATGGATGTATAAACCATTGTTATAGTGTATTAATTATGTATATAGTATTTATAAATTTTGTTATGGTCTAGGAAGCAAGGATGATGCTGATGATACTTAATAAACTTAGCTTGGAGCCAAGGTAAGTAAAATGATTATAACATGTTGTTATATTGAGTTTTGATATATATATATGTATATATATATGTATATATATATATGTATATATATATGTATATATATGTATATATATATATATATCTCACATTATATATAACAGGATAAATAAATGACACCTCATGCAACTTAAATGCCACATAATCACCAAAGAATGCCACCTCACCCAGAATTAATGCCACATCATCTTTAAAGAAATCCCAGTCAGCACATTTTAATCCAAGTCATCAATTTTTAAATCCCAGTCAGCAACTGTTTATGCCACCTATACATACAAGAATGACACATAAACATTCAACATGCCACATGTGTCAATGATTTTATCCACGCATGCATTAATGCCATATAAGCATAATAAATCTGAATTAAAAATGCAATGAGCAAGATTCGAACTCGGGTTAGTACGCACAAGAGACTAACGTCTCAACCACTAAAGCAATCTAACTTTTGTGATAAAATTGGCAAAACATAACTGATATATAAATGAAAACCAAATGTCTTTCCACTATAATTTTAGAAACCACAACTAATACGCATATCACTTCCAAAATAAATGCCAAGGCCAATAAATTCGGAGAATTGTTGAAATTTAAATCAGAACCTAAAATCATGTCAATCTCTCATAATTATTATCACATAAAGATACCACTATATCACCCACCGAAAATTCTCACGGGCTCCCTGATCATCTTCTCAAGTTAGTTTTAGTTTGTTATGAATTGGTTTGATATGATATTTTTTTAATATTGATTAGCTTTTAATAGCGGTTGTATGTGCTCTCATCCATCAATAGTAGTGAAAATTGAAATAACCCGATCTCACAAATTGGCCCAATGTCTGCCTAAAAACCATCCAAGGTATGTTTTTTGTTTTGTTTTACTTATTTATTTGTTAATCATAATCATAATCATTATTTTTTTTAAAGATTGTACAAACCCTAATTTCCTAAAATCTTCAAGTTTGAGTAAATAATTTTAAAGCAAATAACAATGAGACCTCAGTTGAGCAATTTCTGGGAAGGCTTTGCTTATCTAACAATTTTAACACTTTTAACGTTTTTTATGAAATCTGTAAATGCAGCATGACTATGGTTTTTATATACAAAGAGGCTAAAAATTACCCATGGATTGATTATGAAATCTGTAATGTTTAAATTAATGCTTTTGTTTTTCTTCATACAGTATGAACCAATATTGTTCCTGGGATTGATTTACCGTATGAAACATCCAAACATCGTTCTGATGATTTTTGTTTCAGGGAAAATGGTTCTAATAGGAGCTAAGGCATGAAAGAGTGAAAATGGTTCTAATTTTTGTTTTTCTTTAACTTTAAATTCATATGTTTATGTATGCAACTATGAGATGAAATGAAACTTATAGGCTCATTTATGATAACAAGGAACTTAAGGTGCCCAGCTTCCATATTGTGATATTTAAGGGCATTTATACCTTATGTGAGAAGTTGGGTTTGTTACTGGATCATCGAGTATCTGTTGCAGGTGGTGTTTACTTTGATAATGTGGAAAGGGTTTTACGGGACCTACAATGAGTTGGGCAGGAACCCGAAGAAATAATTACTAGATCTCTGAGACGGTTTGTTCGTTCTTATCTATAAATAGATTATATACTCAAATTTTTTTTGTAAATATTATAAAAAATGGTCTGTATAACTAGGACAAAGAGATAATATTAAGACATTTCTACAAGGAAGAACTTTATGTAACAAAACATATTTCTTTTGCGAAAATGAAATTTTTCTCTAAATTCTTAGGTTTGATGTTTATGGATGTAGCTGTGTAGGGACATAACCCAAAGGCTACAACTGAACTCATAAAAATTGATGGGGTGGTGGATGTCTTACTTCGCAACTTGAAAAACATGGTAAGCCGTTGCACATCATAATTTTCTTTCTATACGTACATTTATAATAGTTTATAAGGTTTTTAGTTTGATACGGTTCGAGAAAATAGGATAATAGTAAAGGCATATGAACTCTTTTATTATAATAGTTTTTTAAGGTTTTTAGTTTGATACGGGTCGGGACAATATGATAATAGTAAAGGCATATGAACTCTTTTGTTGGACATAGAAGGTATGTGTTAATTAGAGCTGGAATCCCACACGTTGGTAAGTGGACATGGTGTTTAAAAACAGCATGAATTTGGAATCAGAGTCGAATTACTTCAAACAAAAGCTTAATTATTGATTTGCCATTACCACATATATAATCACCAGGATAAGCAATATGAGAGCAATCCTGCATTAGCAGGTCAATACTTAGTCAGTAGGCATAAATTAGTTACTTACTGCTAAAAAATATATTACCTACCGTTTACAGATTATAAGGTATATAATAACTGATTAGTGCGTTGGTATCTGGAGCCATATCTGAATTAGATGGTGTTAGTTTCGTTATCATAAGCAAATCCAAACACCATCTCTTGTGTTGCACTTAGTTACATCTGATTATTTACTACTGCAACTGTAATAGTCCACACTGGAAGATGTAGAATTTGCGTACCTTCTTAGACACCTAAAAGAAAAATGTCGATGAATATTAAAGCTTGTGGAGTCCTTCCATTCCAATACTTCAGAAAATGTGTTAAATACAGGTTAGTCTGATATAAATGGGACATTTTTTTCCAATTACGGGAGATGTGATAAATCAAGTGGTTTGGTTCTTAGACCTTAGATCAAGAATAACACTCTCAAATATACTATCATAACACTTTGCTATAAAATATTAAATAGTTGCAACGTCCATCTTCTTCCTGTGAAGCTGCTAATAGTTTTACAACTATGACGAGAATGGTAGTAATATCTAACCTCGACATGCGTTAAGTGAGAAGAAGAAATTGCTTTGTGTCAAGTAATTTAGGATTTTTAATTTTATATGGGAATGTTTCCAGAGCAAAGTAAAGAATGTGCACTAAAAGGATATTCTGAATCTTCTTGATATAGCTACAAGATCTTATTATAAGTTAACATGATTTATCCATGTCTGTAATTCTTTGATCCCTATATAGGTTCTGGAACAACTTATTTTTTCACCTGTGTTGTGTGATTCTACAACTATGATGTTAATCACCCAGAATTCCATCAACTCTTTACTAAATTTGCACAGGTTAGACTCTTCTTATCTTTTACCTTTTTTGAAGCTAAATGAGTAATTTTATGAGTCTACTTATAGCGCATTCAAAACCAAGCATTATCCATTCTTTGCGGAAACCTCTTATATGGCGACTTGGAATTGGGGTGTTTGGCATTGTGTTTTGAAGATGATTGTTTGATTAGTGTGTTCTAAATTAGCATAAAATCAGTGTATAGTGTTTGTATCCAATCAAATAATCTATTCAGAAGTAACTACGGCAATAAAAGAAGGGATTGTGTAATGAAGGGATCATAAAAGGGCTGTTTGGAATTGCTCATTTTTAGTGCATTATTTTATATAGATATTATTAGATAAGCAATTTACTTTTGAGTCAATATCCTATACTCTCTGGTAATGAACTTTTCACTGAAATCGTAGTGCTGATTTGTATTTATATAATTTTGTCACTGTCAGATGGTTGTTAGAGTAGGTGCATTTGTCTGTGCTAATTCCTTTGTTCCGCGTCAAGCTGGTGCGCTATCAATAATGTGAGTCCTTTTACTTTCTCTTATAAATTTTGCAAGAGCTACTCTTCTAAAGTGGATAAAGCTTTATTTGTTTATCTGTTCATGCACATACAAGAGTTATATTGATTGCTGAGTTAATGGCATGAAATGACTTCTCAAATGGCATTACAAATGAGTTCATATAAACCTTAACATATGATAGCTAAACTTGCTTAAGAATCCTTTGACATAACGACTGATATTATCAATCTGATGGCCATATTTTATAAAGCATACAGTGGTTTTGTATAAAAATTTTGAATAGCAAATCTTAAGAAATTATTAAGTAGGAGTATTGTACTTATCAAGGTCATTGATTTAAATTATTCTAATTGCATAAGTCCTACTGTAGGTGGATTTTCCAAAAGCACAAGTTCCTTTTTTGTACCCACTTACCTCATATATGGTATTTGATTTTTTTTCGAAAATCGAGGTTATCTTCCAAAGTACGAATAGAGATTAAGATCAAGGTTGTCACCATTTGTGGGTTATTTGTTCATTGATTGCTTAGACATTATTTGGTGCTTATTTTATTATTTAAATCAACGAAAAACATATAACTGTATTTTACTTTCAGTGATTTACTCGAAAAAAATTTCTGCTACGACTGGGTGAATGTCTCTTTACTCCATAAACAACATATAAGACACACATACACGTTTATTTCATTTTTAGCTTCAATGTTCGTTGTTAAATCATTACGAACATGCATAATGATTGCTTATAGAAAGACGCTTGTGCAGATAAATAATGCAGGAGTTGGCCAGAATTTTGGATCATATAATTTTGTTAAATCATCTAAAAAGTTATTAAGACTAACTACTATGGAACCAAAAATGTGATTAAAGCTGTGATGCCATTGATGACGCCTTCTTCTTGCAGACAACTTTGAGCTAATGTTGAACGGATGGGACTTGAGATTTCTTAATGTGGGGATGATACCCTGCAGTTCCGCCAATTTCTTCATGAGAATATTCAATAGACACAAACACGAGTTTTTTTGACTATTCAACCTGGAAAATTTAGTGATAAGCTGAAATTATTTAACTATCATATTGTGTTATTTTCTTACTATAACTAATTATTATATGGGCTGTTTGTCAAAACGTATTTCGGGAGCTGTTTGGACAAAAAGGGGTTGTTTGGACGGAATTTATATAAGGGGCTGTTTATACATATTATTTAAGGGTCTGTTAATACATAATTAATTAAGGGGCTGTTTGAAAATAATTAATTAAGGGTCTTTTTGACACAATTTTTATGGCAAAGCATCCCAATCAATAACAATAACGAGTTTGCATCCGCTTGCTTATGTTGGTTGAAAAACATACAAAAATATTATACATGTAATCGTATTGGCCAAAGACAAAGACCTAGGAGCTTTAATATTGGCCATTTCAATAAAGCATCCATCCAAGTAAGTAATTTTCTTGTCGCCATATCTCAACTCTGTACATGTCGAGGACAGTTTATAATTCTTTTCGCACGCACTGAAATACGATTTGAATAGACACTGCTATTCAATTACAGGAAAAATGAACTTAAGTAGAAGATATACATAACGTTTATATCGGAAAGTGAGATGAGTAACTTTTTCTTTATTGTTTTTATATAACTTGTTTCTTTACCAACTGGGACGAAGTATGTCATGGAAATTTATTGGTGCTTGGAGATTTGTGGACCTGGTTTTGCAGTTCAAAATGAGACTCTTCTTATGGTTACATTCCCAACATTTCCAAGCCATATTCTTTTCAACACTTCCAAGCCATATACTTTCATTTAAGTTTCCACAATTTTATGTGCATACCACTTTAATTTTGGGTTTACCTTTTCATCTATCTAAGCAAATGTTTTACGCTCTCACTAAATCGAGATTCCCAAATATTATGTATTTTGAAAATACAGTTTCGTCTTTTGATTTCTCTTGATGGTTGGTTTTGTTTTGGCCTTTTTTAATCACATAATAAAGTGACATGTGACTTGAAGAAAGTTATAATGCATGGTTACAGTTTCAATGTGCTCAGGTTAATGTCTCTTTACTAAACCAGAATATCATGCTTTCGACAAATAAATGTGGCGATTCGGGTTATATTTTATTTCAAATGGGTAAAAAACAAGTAAATCATAGATAACAAAATTTGCTCTGTTTTGAGTCATCTGGTCTGTAATGTTTAAATTTTATAAAAGAAACGTAATAAAACAAGCATGACACATCAACGACCACATTTTATATTGACCAAGTAATCAATAATTTGTTTATTTCTTTTAATGTCAAGAGAGGATACATGGCTCCAGAGTATCTAGCCCATGGTCAGTTAATGAAAATGCAGATAGATGTCTATAGCTTTAGCGTGTTATTACTTGAGGTTGTCCCTGGAATGGAAAACAACAAAAGCAAAACTTTAGAATATAAACTTTAGAATATACCGATAACTTAGTTTCAATTCGTTAACAAAGCAGGCATGGAGGCAGCAAAATAAAGTGGAGGAATTATTTGAACCAACTTCAGGATGCAATTTTATCCTAATAGCAATTACCAGAAAGATGTGATAAAAGCAACTGATATAGGACTTCTTTGCACCCAAGAAGATCCATCATCAAAACCATCCATGTCTATGATACTTAAAATGTTAGCAAAAGAAGATGAACCGCAGCCCCTATTAATCCCTTTTTTTATGGACGAAAAAACCATGGAACTTAATGACATCGGACACAGTTTTCATCATTACTTTAACCGGTGATAATGGTCTAATTTCTATCATTTCCTAGATTTAATTCTTTCCGAGGTAAACACTATGGAAGAAGGAAATTACTATAATTTTGTGAGCAAAAGCATGCAAAATAAAATCTAAATTTGAGATACATAGTTGATACAGATGACTTAAGTGTGTGACTTATAAATTAATGTTAGTCAACGCGATACACAAGTTGTACTTGATTGGCCGACAATGGTTGTCGTGGTCCTAATGGTTTTCGGTTTTACCATTTCAGCGGTGTCGTGAATTACACAAGGTTACATGATTCCTAAGCCGCACCAAGGAAGATACCAAGATTGGTTATTATTACCACGAGCGTCAGTTGTATTCTTGCATTTTGTGTGCGACTTTCATGAGTCATAAATGTATATGTTAGATTATATATACATACTCTGTATTTAGTTTACATCTCTTTTCGTTGTTAATTCACTCAATAAATAATTTGGTATGTTTATTATTGATTTATCTTTACTTGATTTACCTTTACCGCTGTCTCAAGGGTCAAGAGCAGGAAGAGTTTAAAGATTCTATGTTGTGATAAAGATGGTAAACACACAAATTCAACGATCAACTTGTGTATAAAGAAGCTTTATTTTGCATTTGAACTAAAAACACATACTTTGTAATGGCGGGTAATTTATTAAGTTTAATTTCATCTTATCGGATTACCGTTCATTCCTTTTTGTTCGTTATTCACTCTATAAAAATTTGACATTGTTCGTAACTCATTATCTGTTACTTATTTTTTAACTTGGATACTCACAAAACAAGCCCGCCCATCGGGCGGAGGGCTTTGCAACTAGTATATATATACTATTGACTCGATCAATTTTTAGCGTCGTTGCCGGGGAGGCTGTGTTACGAATTTCAAGTTATCGTTTGAAAATTGTTTTTTGAAAATCCTTCCTCGGAAGTTATTCTTGTTTTTGTGAATATTTTCGTATAAAAAAATACAAAAATATTATAAAGTAATCAAAAATCCAAATAAATTAAAAAAATCAACAACAAAAGAAATCGAGTTGTCAATTGTTAAATCGGCTCACCTTTAGGATTACAAACTATAAGAGAGGTATAAGAAAGGTTGATCCAACGAACTTCGACCCGAAAGGAGAAGGTTTTTAAAACGCTTTGTGCTTACACCACCACGCCACCTCCCGCTTCTTTTATGCGTTTTTGCCTAGAGAGATAACCGTGCACTTTGACTTTGGTTTGGCCAAAAAGAATTTTGTGTATTAATATTAATAAAAAATTTGTTTTTAGTGCATGCGCACTCGTTCGTCAGGTCCAGTTGTCAAACCGTCAACAACTCCCAAAAGACGTCCTAATAAAAGACATGCCCAACAAGTCGATCCGTCTATTGTTGAAAAACCCGTAGTTACGATGGCCGATACACGTACTATGGTGGAATTTCTCCAAGCACCCACCAAGGGTTACGGAGATGCGATCGTTATTCCCGTTATTCTAGCGGAGAATTTTGAGCTTAAACACGGTTTTACTTAATCTTGTAACGTCTAAGCAATTTTGTAGTTTTGAGAAGGAAGATCCTCATGCTCATATTCGTTGGTTCAACAAGATTACTTTGACGATTAAGTATAAAGATGTGCCTAATTCGTCGATTAAGCTTATGCTTTTCCCGTTTTCCATCGAGGGGGCAGCCCGGATTTGGCTCGAAAAAGAACCCCCTTCGCTCTATAGTGACTTGGGAAGATCTTGTTTCCAAATTCATTAACCATTTCTTTCCTCCTTCAAAAACCACAAATCTCCGAAATAAGATTATGAATTTTCAACAACGACTTAATGAATCATTCTATGAGGCATGGGAGCGATTCAAAGATCTCCTTCGTGCATGCCCACATCACGGTTTCATGGAATTACACCAAATTGATACTTTCTATAATTCCTTAACATCAACCGATCAAGAAGTCTTGAAATGGCTAGCCATCGGTGGGCAATACCTTTTGACTAAGACTCCTAAGGATTCCTTAACCCTTATCGAGAATAAGTCGAAAGTTCGCACTTCACGAAATAGACCGGTTGTTGCCAAAGTAAGTACGAACACTTCTACCTCGGGTCTTTCACCCGATGTTGCTGCACTCATCGATGCTGTTAAGGCTTTGCTTCTTAGAAACATAACCCCTCCTCCAGCTTCCGTTAAAGCGGTTGAAGAGAGTTGTGTTACTTGTGGTGGTCCACACCCTTACTACCAGTGTCTTGCCACCGATGGCAACGCTTCATGTTATCAAGATAATATTCAAGCATATGTTTCTGCAGCCGCAGTAAACTATAATCAGGGAAATGCTGGACACTGTCCTTCGAGTGTAGCTCATCAAGTTCGACCACCCAGTTTTCCACCAGTTCAAAACAATCAAAACCAGGGAAATAGTTACAACCCAAGAAATTCAACTTACCGAGCTCCGACTCCACCAACTCAAGCTGCTCCGTCAAATGAACTCGCAAATTACATGAAAGTTAATGAAATAAACATGCGAGCTATGCAAAATCAAATCACTAATATGAAAACTGAGTTGAAAAACGAATTTCAGGCCACGATGTTGCAACAAAACAACAAGCTAGAAAATATGTTGAGCAATTATTTTCAAATGAACAAACCTCCGAGTTCGGGTCCTCTTCCTAGCAATACCGTTGTTAACCCGAAAGGTGACTTTGTTGATTCCAATTGAATGGATCTTTTGTTCTGTTTAGATAAATCTAAACAACTAGATTAGAAACCTTGTTGTGTATATATAAAGTTTATTCGGAATTAACCTTTATATACTCAAAAGAAACAATCAAACAATGAACACAGAACTTTTACTATATTGAATAAATCACAAAACAACTATATGTTTTGCCTAATAACTAACTTATGAATTCTGTATTTTAATCTGTATATGTGATTATCCCTAACTATGCCGTAAGAGTTCCTTTTATACACCAAGGAAAAACTCTAATAGGCTTACAAAACGCGTTAAGAGATCATACATATCTATTCTTAATATAACTCGTGCATATCTCATAAGCAGTACTAATAAACTAACTAACAGTACTAACTATATACTAACAGTACTAACATTGTATTGGCAGTACTAACTATAACTAACAGTACTAAGTCTTCAATTAACAGTACTAAGTCTTCAGCATCATTATTTCATAGAAGCTCTTTAATTCCTAACAATCCTCCCCTAAACTTATGATTTACCTCCAAATCTTAAGTTTCTTGAATTAACGCTTTTTGATTTTGAGAGGATTCTTTCAAACACTTTAGCTTCCTTGCTTATTGGCTTCTTTAAAAATCATCATATTCTCTTGCTGAAAAATCACACTAACTCTGTTCTGCAATCTGAGATTTGATAAACTTTATAAGCTCAGATGCCAGATCACTTTCTTCTTCTGCTTCTATCTTCAAGTTGATCATTTTCTTCAAGATTTCCTTCTTCAGTGGATACTTCTTGTCTACTAACATGTTGATCTGAATTGAAGTACCATCTAAGAATAAAGAGTGAACACCACTGTATTCATGTAATTTCCACCTCAGCAACTCCTAATAGTATTGGTTCAACCATATGTCATCTTCTTCATTTGGATCAAATATCATCCTGAGATCTCCCCATAAATCTAAATCATGACCTTCAAGTGGATGATGTTTAAATCTTTCTTGAACCAAGTTGTAGAGTTGAAATAAATCTTGTCTGTCAAGCCTTCTTAACAATGCTTGAAAATCTCCATGAAAGCTTGAAGTTCCATCTGCTCTTGTAATCTTGCATACTTCAGAATCTTTTTCTTTTGTCATACCCAGCAAGATATATTCCCAATTTACAATATTATGCTTGTCACAAAACTCCAAATTTGTCATTTTGATGAATGAAAAGTTGATTAATAATCTGGAATTTTGTTAGAAGTGTAAAAGAGTTTATATTCAATGACTGTAAAAGATTTGAGCTTAACAATGAAATCTTATAAGCAGAAATATCTCAACGACTCTTTTGTTATGGCTCAAACAGTACTAACGGTCACTTAGCAGTACTAAGTTTGAACTAGCAGTACTAACTGATTAGTTTAATACTGACAGTTGTAATCTTGAGCAATAAAACTGTTTAACACCAAGCATAACATGTAATTTTTCATACTAAATTTTGTTATACTCCACTCCTGAATCATCTGTTTCTACTATCTTCCCCTGTTTGACAGAATCTTTTGAAATCAAATACTCTTTTGTTGTAGAACTTGAGCTTATCTTCCAATCTTCTGACTTTCTTTATCAAACATGGTAAGTTAGAGTAAGAGTCTTCTTAAAAAGCACTCCAATATAGACATTCTCACTCAATTCGTACACAATCCTCAATTCAATAAAGTTACAGATTGTCCATATCCCTCTTTTCAAAGAGTATAACTTCTTGAGAGATATGGATCAATGGACTCATAGTTTTTGGCAAACTACCAGCCATAAACGGATTTGATGATTCTTTACCAGTTGCCGTTTGCCCTGGAATAGTCAATGCTTTATTACCATAACATGGTGCATTGATAACATATAGTTTTTAGAAAACTATCAACTATCAATAGATTTGATTAGTCTTTACCAAGAACTGTTTGATCCTGGACTAGCCAACTCTTCACCATGAAGTAAGGTGAGTTGAGAACCCTACAATTTTTGGTAAATTGTCAACCATGAACGGAATTGAAAAGTCTTTACCAAAAACCGTTTGCTTATGGACTAGTCAATTCTTATGCCTGTTAAGCATGGTAAATTGATGACCATTTGTTGTGTGATTGTAAAATCAACACTAAAAGACCGTCCATTTTATCATCAAAGTTCTCATCAAAATCCTCCCCTCAAATCCAACTATGATTCTTTGTAGAACCTGCAAATGTTAGTCTAAAACATAGAAAATGCAATAACAGTACTAACATAGCAACATCAAATATAAGAGAGTTAATTTCTCTTGGGAACCCAAGCCATTACTGACTTGTTTCTTCCTGTTGGATCAACATAGTTAAATTGTTTACAAACACATAATCCAGTATCTTTGTAGACATGATTTATCATCTTTACTTTAGGTCTCCATGCCCAGTATGTTATAGGTTTAACAGCATTAATCCCTTGTTTCCCAATAGTATTTGTCATTCTTTTTTCCTTAACAGTATTAACAGAAATTACATTAGCAGTATTAACTTTGTAACTCAAATTTCTGTTTTTAAATACTGTTTGTTGGTAAAAAGGTCTTCTTAATGATGAATGTGCCTTTTGAAAAACATTTGTCCTTGGTTTGGCAACATTTACAATTGGTTTATGTACAGCAGTATTAAATGGCCTAGCAGCACTAACTGGTGCTGCTTTTCTTGAAAAGCTTTGCCCAGCAGTACTAAATGGTATTAAGCCAGACTTGGTTAAAACTGCTGTTGGAGCAAAATTCCTTCTAGTATTAGAAAAATTTTGATGATTAATCCTCATTGCATTAGTCCAAACTGGTCTAACTTCCCTTTGACCAGTCACCTTTTTCACATTGTTCAAAACAGGTTTTTGTACCATCTTTTTATCATGAAAATCACAGTCTTTAATTAGATGGTTAAAACTCCCACACACAAAACAAGCTTTTGGTGTAAACTGAAATCCAACTCCTAATTTCTTAGGCTTTGGGATATTCCAGCTTGTACTGTTGTTCCTAGGGTTTTGACTAACTTTCCTAGGTTGATCAGCTTGCTTAGGCTTTTGAACATTAAGGGATTCTAACACTACAGTCTCATCTTCATCACAATCAGAAACCCAATCTTTAATTATTGGAGCATCTAAAGTTTTCTTTACTTCCTTAGAGACATTTTCACTAGCACCCTTATCAACCTTGACACCATATCCTTCAAATTCAGGTTCTTTAAATTTCTCAATTCCTGAACTTGATAAATCAACACTAGGAGGTGCAAACAAGCCTGTAAGTGGAGGGGGAACAGCATTATATCCTAGACCCTTCTTATGGTTATCAGATATTTGATTTGCAATCAATTGTTCCAGACTTTTAGAGGCATTTTCGAAGTTGTCAATTTTAAACTGATTTTCCTCTTTTTCTTTCTTAAGTCTTTCTACCTGTTTCTCAAGACCATTAATATTTGATTCATTAAATGAAGCATCTCTTTTAAGAACAGCAATCTGATCACTAAGCATACTTTCATTTTTCTTGTAGAAGACAAGTCGTTCTTCTACTGAAGCTAAACCCCTTTTATAGTTAGATAAATCAGATTCAGACTTTCTAAGCTCTACTCTCAACTTATCATACTGAGTTTTAAGATCTTCATAATTTTTAAGACAAGTTTTAGAGCAAGTTTTGTTATTTTGTACCTCAGAATCAGAGAAAGCCATAAGTGCAAAGTTGGTAGAAGCCTCCTCTTGTGCCATGTAACTCCAATCAAATCCAGTACCATCTATAGCTAACATAGCTTTGGGAGAAGCTTCTTCCACATTCACTGTTCTTCTTGAGCTGTCTTGACTTCTGCTCCTGTTCTCTTGACTCTTAGGATTTCTGCACTCTCTAGCAAAATGTCCCAACTTATGACAATTGAAACATTCCACCTTTTTCTTGTCATAACCAGCAGTATCACTTCCATTGATGATAATCTTTTTACCAGTTCTCTGATAAAACTTTCTTGCTTTCATGCTTAGCAAAGCCAATTGCCACTTTAAATCCATTTCATCAAGATCATCTTCATGGATTTGATCTAGGTCTTCATGAACAACTTGAGACCCATTGGGTTGAGTGGCCAGATAAGCATATATTGTGGCATCACTAAGGCAAGCAGTACTATTTTTAGTGCTAGCAGTACTAACAGGAGTGCTACCAGTACTAACATGAACATTAGCAGTATTACCATCATTTGTACTGCTATGACCTAAGACAAATGCCAAATTCTGAGAGCCTGAGTTTGAGCTAGAGATTACACTTCTTTTGACTTTTGGTTCAACAATTTTAAAATTGTTGTAAAGGTCATCAAAACTTATTGAGCCCAGATCTAATTTGTTCCTCCAGACCACAACATGCATACCCTATTCAGTAGGAAGACTTCTTAAAAATTTAAGATTAAGTTCTTCTGGAGTGATGATTTCACCTAAGATAGTTAACTGGCTTACAATTTTCTGAAGCCTGTTAAAAATAGAGTCAAGTGACTCTGAGCTAGAAGCACTAAAGGTTTCATACATCTGCTTCAAGAGTGTCTTTTAAGTCTTCTTGGTGGCTTCATTACCACCAAATCTTGCTTCTATAGCTTCAAATAAAGACTTGGCGTCCTTGTGTTTATTGAAAGTAAGTAGATGCTCACTTAGAAGTGTCACCATCAGAATACTTTGGGCTTTAAGATCATTCTTCTTTAGGATCTTCTCTTCTGTAGTAACAGCACCAGGTATTGTTGTAGTAGATGTACCATCTGCCTCTCTAGTGGTTTGAGCTACAGGCTTGAAAGAGTTTCCTTCCTCTATAATCTCCCAGAGAGAATAGTCTTGAAGTTGAATGTATGATTCTATCTTGAGTCTCTATGTGTCATATTCACCTTGCTTAAGAAGTGGCAATTTTGCAAGAGAATTGTTTTGTTCAAGATCCATGGTTTTTGATCTAGGGAATGAACACACTTGCACAAGTATAATCCTAATCCCGAGTCTCCATGTTCATATACAACATGCTTAAAAGTGGCAATTTTGCAAGAGAAATGTTTAGTACAAGATCCATGGTTTTTTGATTCTAAGAAAATGAACACAGAGATGGATCTAGTTTGTTTCTTCTTGATCAAGGTTTCAAAACACCCGCTCTGATACCACTTGTTGGTTCCAATTAAATGGATCTTTTGTTCTGTTTAGATAAATCTAAACAACTAGATTAGAAACCTTGTGGTGTATATATAAAGACTATGCGGAATTAACCTTTATATACTCAGAAGAAACAATCAAACAATGAACACATAACTTTTACTATATTGAATAAATCACAAAACAACTATATGTTTTGCCTAATAACTAACTTATGAATTCTGTATGTTAATCTGTATATGTGATGATCCTTAACTATGCCGTAAGGGTTCCTTTTATACACCAAGGAAAACCCTAATAGGCTTACAAAACGCGTTAAGAGATCATGCATATCTATTCCTAATATAACTCGTGCATATCTCATAAGCAGTACTAATAAACTAACTAACAGTACTAACTATATACTAACAGTACTAACATTGTACTGGCAGTACTAACTATAACTAACAGTACTAAGTCTTCAATTAACAGTACTAAGTCTTCAACAAGCAGCATTATTTCATAGAAGCTCTTTAATTCCCAACAGACTTGAAAGCAATCACCACCCGAAGCGGTGTTTCTTACGATGGACCTCCGATTCCTCCTTCTTTCTCTTCTTCTCCCAAGGTGGTGGAAAGAGAGCCCGAGGTGACAAAGGATCCGGTGCAACCAAGTACCAAAAAAGTCTAACCTCCGGATGTCCCAACTCAAGCACCAACCTTTGAGCCCGTTAATGCTCCTAAGCCTAAACTGAATTTACCTTATCCTTCGAGACTCAACAACCAAAAACTTCAAGAAAGAGACGACCATCAAATGATGAAGTTTCTTCAAATCTTTCGAAGCTTACACTTCGATCTTAGCTTCACGGATGCTTTACTCTACATGACCAAATTCTCTTCCACATTTAAGAATCTTCTTAGCAATAAGGAGAAATTATTTGAATTAGTCAATACACCGGTGAATGAGAATTGTTCGGCGGTTATCCTAAAGAAGCTACCTGAAAAATTAGGAGACCCCGGTAAATTCCTCATTTCGTGTAATTTTCCAGAGATAGTTGAATGCTTAGCCTTGGCTGATCTTGGTGCAAGCATCAACTTGATGCCTCTTTCCATATGGAGGAAGCTTTCACTCCCCGAACTTACTCCTACTCAAATGATTCTTGAGCTTACAGACCGGTCCACTACTAGACCAACCGGCATTGCCCAAGACGTCTTTGTGAGAGTAGGAAAGTTCCATTTTCAGGCCAAATTTGTAGTCGTTGATTATGTTGTCGATCCTCGAGTTCCCTTAATTCTTAGGAGACCCTTTTTTAGGACGGCACAAGCTTTGATTAATGTTTACGGTGAAGAATTAACTCTCTGAGTGAGTGATGAAGCCATAACATTCAAAGTTGGTAACACTTCAAGATACTCCTACAATGATGCTGAATCAATTAACCGAATTGATGTCATCGATATAGCTTGTGAGGAGTATTCTCAAAAAGTGTTAGGATTTTTTGACAATTCGTCTAAAACCCCGAGCTCCACTACGGATGGTGGTTTGGTTCGAACTCAAAGGAATGAGACTTATTGTTTCATTTTAGTTTATTCACTGTATCACTAATTAGAGACAATATGGTATGAATAATGTTAAATTTAGCATCTTTTTGGCATTTAGGCGTTTCAGATTATATAAGTTTTATACAATCCGCACCACAGGCGGAAGTGCGGGCATCAAAACCTAGTTTTTTAAAAAGGAATGAGAAAATTAATAGTCTCAAAAAACACATGTAGGTTATAGAATTACTACACGGATAAAAGAGTTGCTCTTCATATTTTAATCGTTATATTAACAACTAGCTAAAAAGTTCGTGAAATTCACAAGTGTAAAAAGATGGTTCACACATCTCCTCCTTTGGCCTGCTTATAGGCCTTCCACCAAGCCAACGCGTCACCCTCGAACTTATACACAGCCAATCTGGTCTTAAAAGCATCATTACAATCCATCACGTCGAAGATCTTCTCCATATGGGAGATCCAATTCTCAGCATCAACAGGGGCTACTGCCTTCTCGAACGAACGGGGTTTCTGCTTATTGAAGCGCTCAAGCCAAGTATGAATAGTGACTGGTGGAGGATTACTACCCGAACCTACAGCACCAGTGCGGTACTCTTCGCGAACCTGCTCGCGAATCTGTGGGAGCATGGCATCCACGGCTGCCTGAACGGCCGCAGCGAGTTCAGCATCGGTACGAGTGTTCACCATCTGACATTTGCAAAAAGGGTTTAATGATTAAACGGTTAAAAGGTCAAAACGCGACAGAAGATAAACGTCGATTCTGAAGGAACCTAATGTCTACCCAATCCTCACAGGTCAAGTTTTAGAGCCTACAGGTCGAAAGCCTGAGCTCTGATACCATAATTGTAACGACCCAAACCCGCTCCGGAGAGTAGGCCGAAACGTCATAATCATGGTGTCATATCAAAGCATAATAAAGGCATAAAGTCATAAGTAATAACATAGGACAAGGTGGAAAGCCGGAATCAAACATCGGCTCCCAATTATGAGATCAACATGAATAACGTAAAAGAAGTCTAAAGGACGAAACATGTGTCCAAGATAGTATAGCACATCAAAATGTCTGCGATATAAAGAAAGGAAGCTAAATAGGTCACTTCCTAAGCACACACTCTCTCATGCCCAATCTCCCGCTAGATACCTGCCGTATAAGAAAGAGAAAGAAAAATACGGCTGAGCATAACGCTCAGTGAACGGATATAATAACAATGTAATTAATAAGTATGAATCCTGGATAGTAAATACAAAGTAGCGGAAAGATCAAAAGTGTCATGAGGAAACCTGGAGAATGCGTCATGAAGAATAGGAAATAAACATGTAAAGCATGGTAATACGAAGTAAAGATGTCATGAAATATCATGGATAGTATAAACATAAATAATAAGGAATGCCCACGAGCTCATATAATCATACATGTCATAATAATAATGTCGTGAATACATGCATATAATAGAGGGGCTGCCTCAACATGTAATAGAGGGGTGACCTCTTATAATAATATGGGTGGAGGGATCAGCTCCAATGTGATGGGATGTAGAGCACACACCAACCAATCACCATGAACGTGTAAACATGTAAACTAGGATGCACCCATACGCCCCTGAATAATAATGGCCAAACATGAAATATAATCTGGTAACATGAAAAGGGACGCCGCGTGAAATCACTCTCAACGCGAAAGAGTCGTGACACAGGTGCCTCATGTGTCACGGTCATGGTACCTCCATGACTAGGTGGTAAGTCATGTAAATCATGGTCATGCGTATATATAGCTCGGGCAATAGAATAAGTCTTGAAATCAAACATGTAAAGGATCATGGCAAAAGACATAAAAATGGGGAAGCATAGCAGTTCTGGGGATGAATCATGAAAAGAAAGAATGTCCTTACTGAAAGGACGGAATATCCGTACCTTATGTCCAGCAGTAACGGAAAGAGATGGATAAGAAGATGGAAGCTACTCCTGCTTAATGCGATCTACATGTTAAAGGACATATATAAGTTACTTGTTCATGATTAAGGTTACTTTCCATTTTTAGCAACTTTCTATTTTTAGCAACTTTCTATTTTTAGCTTTTTTAGCAACTTTCTATATTTAGCAATGATTCCTTGATAGTAAGTCCATGATTAAACATTTTCCATGATTTATATGTTTCATGATAGTATTAATTGTTATATTGGGTACTTTCCTAAATTAGCACTGATTCCTTAATTATTGTTAGTTTCCATACATAGACTTTCCTTAATTAACTTTCCTAAATACGTAACTTTCCTGTTTTAATAAGTTTCCATAAATTAAAAATTCCCATAATATAGACCTTCTACAAATTGTAGATTTCTTTAAATAGAGGTTTCCTATAAATTAGCTGGTTTCTATATATGCAGGTTTATTATATTTCTGCAGGTTTCATTAAATAGCAGTTTCTTATTTAGCAGGTTTCTATTTCTGTTTTTACATCCAAATTCTTGATCTTACATAAATTTACGTATTTAGTCCTTTTTGTATTAATTTAATTAAACATGATCTTTTTTTAATCCAATTTTTGCAAAAACAAGCCACTCTATTAATATAAAATTTGGTATTTCATTCTTAATTACTTTAATTCTGATATACCATTGTACTTTTCTTTATCTTACACTTTTAGTCCATCTGTTTTAAATTAAAATACGATATTATTATATATTATTATAATTAACTTGTTTTATTCCCATATCAATCTTTCAATGACAATTTATACACTTCCACTTATTTTCTCTCCAAAATATATACATTATATTAAACATGCATATCAGCACAAAAGTTTCAGAAATTACAAAAACATAGTCCCTTTACTTGTAAATACCTAATTCGGCATTGCATTTAATCCACAAAACCCACGGAATTGTTTTTTTCCACAATTATTAAGAAATCATTTCACAATCTCCTTCGCGTATTCGGGGGGGGGGGGGTGTATTTAGTGTGTTGTTGTATTTTGTTGGGGGGGGTTTGGGGTGTGTGTGTTGTTATGTTAAGATAATATAAATAATATTAAACCTATAATCCCTAACCCTAAGTCGGTTTCCTTTTGATTTCTCTCTTTTCTTTTTTTTTTTTTTTTTTTTTTCCCTTTTTTTTTTCTTTCTTTTTTCTTTACTTTTTTTTTTTTTTTTTTTTTTCTTTTTTTCATTTTTTTTTTTTTTTTTTTTTTATTTTTTTTTTTTTTTTTTTTTTTATTTTTTTTTTTTTTTTCTTTATAATTCAAAATTGGCAGAAAAATTGAAAATTCCACATATAAACTTATTTCTCGAGTTCCTCTTAAAATTTATTTAGATTTTAGCTGAGACTTATACTTTGATAGATACTAGCTGAGAAAAAATTTAAAATCGTGGTAACAATTATTTTAAATGCCGATTTCATTTACCCTTGCTAAAAATAATTAGGTTTAGAACATGATTAATCTAATTCGACCACTAGATTCATGCTATAAGAAATCAGTTGCATCAGAATCCACTGTCCAGAATTCCAAGAGTAACTATAAGATGCTGTATGAGAAAACTATTAAGGCGTGGAGATTGTGGATAGAACAACAATGCCCATCAGGATATAAATGGGTTCCTAAGACAAAAATGAAATGGGTGCCTAAAGTTAGGAATGAAAGTGTGCAAAAGAGAGTTAGATTTACCATAGATAATGCATCTAGGATAACTAATGTCTTGAAACTCACAAATACTATAGGATCCAATTTGTCATGTATTCCATCGTCCTCTAATTCTCTTGCAGATTGTATAACTCATCCTATTCATTGTTAACTCTGGATGCACAAAGCACATGACGGGCAATCTAACGCTGTTGTGCAATTTTTTTTAAAAATATATGGGTACCGTTCGTTTTGGCAATGATCAATTTGCTCCAATTCTTGGTTATGGGGATTTGGTTCAAGGAAATATCACGATCAATAGGGTTTATTACGTCGAAGGCCTCAATCACAATCTCTTCTCGGTTGGTCAATTTTGTGATGCGGATTTAGAGGTTGCTTTCCGAAAATCTACGTGTTTTGTTAGAGATCTTCAGGGAAACGATTTACTCACCGGTAATCGTAGATCTGATCTCTATATAATTTATCTTCAAGAAACAACTACATCAACTCCAATCTCTCTCATAGATAACGCCTCACCAACTCAAGCATGGTTATGGCATCGAAGACTTTCTCATCTTAACTTTGATTATGTCAACTTGATTTCAAAAGAGGATGTCGTGATTGGTTCACCAAAGTTGAAGTACATAAAGGATCAACTATGTTCCTCTTGTGAAGTGAGTAAAGTAAAAAGAAGTTCATTCAAGACAAAGACTGTTCCCAGTTCAAAAGGACGGTTAAATTTGCTTCATATGGACTTATGTGGTCCAATGCGGGTTGCTAGCATCAATGGAAAGAAATATATCCTGGTAACTATAGAAGACTACTCAAGATATACTTGGACTCTCTTTCTATGATCCAAGGATGAAAAAACAGATGTTTTAAAAGATTTTCTCACGATGATCCAAAGAAATCTTCAAGACCCAGTAATTTCTAAACGAACTGACAGAGGCACTGAGTTCTTAAACAAGACACTTAATGAATTCTTTAAAGAAGAAGGAATTGAGCATCAAACTTTTACTCCTCGAATACCTGAATAGAATGGCATTGTCGAAAGACAAAACCATACTTTGGTTGAGGCTGCTCACACGATGCTCTCAGCTTCTAAACTTCATTTGTTCTTTTGGGCTGAAGCAATTGCAACCGCATGTTATACTCAAAACAGATCTATCATCATCCTAACACATGAGAAAACGGCATATCACATCATCAATGACATAAAACCTTCAATTAAACACCTTCACATTTTTGGTTGCACTTGTTACCTAACCAGAGATGGTGAAAATTTGGATAAAATGAAAGAAAAAGGGGATCCGTACATTCTGGTAGGATACTCCAGTCAGTCAAAGGGATATAGAGTTTACAACAAGAGAACAAGATTAATAGTTGAATCCATACATCTCAGATTTGATGAGATCAAAGAGATGTCTGAGACGTTTGTTGCTAATGACACTTCAGGCCTCGTTCCCCAATGACAAAAGGCATCAGATTATGTAAACTTTGACCCCATCCCCTAACTACAACATGTTTCTCCTTCAGCAGATACAACAGTTCCGTCACAACAAGAGTTGGATCTTCTATTTGGACATTTATACGATGAGTTTTTCAATACGGGTACTTCTAGTGTCAACAAGTCTTCTTCTCCCACCAATAATTCTATACAACAAGAGACACCACCTATAACGAATATTCACCCTACAACAGAACCAACAACTCTAACTATTCATGTTGAGGAATACAATGATAATCAAGCAGAAGATGCACATTTTGAACCATATGAATTTGTCAACCCATTATGTACACCGGTTCAAGAACTTGCTGAGTCTTCCTTACAAAACGTTGATAATTTAAAAATGCATAGCTTTAATCAACCTTAAGATTCCGAATACCGATGGACAAAAGATCACCTGTTAACTCAAGTTCGTGGAAATCCATCCAAGCCAGTGCAAACAAGACGACAACTTGCAACCGGTCCTGAAATGTATATGTTCGCACTCACCGTGAGTACTGCTGAACCAAAAAAACATTAAGGAAGAAATGGTTGATTCTGCATGGATAGAAGCAATGCAGGAGGAGCTTCATCAGTTTAACAGACTCCAAGTCTGGGAACTCATTGACAAACCCTTTGGCAAGAATGTAAACAAGCTAAAATGGTTATAGAAGAACAAAAAGGATGAAGACCAAACTGTAATTCGTAACAAGGCACGACTTGTAGCTAAGGGTTATGCTCAGGAAGAGGGTATTGATTTCGAGGAATCATTTGCTCCAATTGCTCCCTTGGAAGCTGTTTGGATTTTTGTCGCACATGCAGCACATAAGTCTTTTCCAATTTATCAGATGGACGTGAAAACAACATTTCTTAATGGTCCACTAAAGGAGGAAGTTTATGTTGCACTACTAGATGGATTCGTTGATCCTGATCATCTATAAAAGGTTTACCGCTTAAGGAAAGCTTTATATGGATTGAAACAAGCTCCAAGAGCCTGGTATGATGAACTCTAAAATTTCCTGATATCCAAAGGTTTTACCAAAGGTACCATTGACCCGACTCTATTCACAATAAGATACGGGGATGACATTCTACTTGTGCAAATTTACATTGATGACATTATTTTCGAGTCCAAAAACCCTAAATTTTCTAAACGATTTGAAAAATTAATGCATAGTAGATTTGAGATGTCCTTAATGGGGGAAATGAAATTCTTTTTAGGACTTCAGATCCACCAATCCCCACGAGGTATCTTTATCAATCAGGCTAAGTACACTTTAGAGATACTTAAAAAACATGGTATGGAAAACAGACAAAGCATTGGTACACCAATGGCTACGAAACCTAAATTAGATGCAGACTTGAGTGGTACACTCGTAGACCAAACTGACTACCATAGTAAAATCAGGTCACTCATGTATCTAACATCTAGTAGACCAGACATAGTGAAAGCAGTATGTTATTGGGCAAGATACAGGCAAGACCGACTGAAAAACACCTCAAAGAGGTTAAAAGAATCTTTTGATACTTAAGGGGTACCATTAATATAGGACTCTAATGTCCGAACGGTTCTGGCTTTGAACTAACAGCTTTTTTAGATGGCGACCATGCCAGATGCATTGATACTCGTAAAAGCACTTCTGGAGGAATACAGTTCCTAAGTGATAAGTTAGCCAGCTGGATGTCAAAGAAGCAGGACTGTACAGCAATGTCATCAGCAGAGGCTGAGTACATGGCGTTATCTGCAAGTTGTGCTCAAGTAATGTAGATGAGGACACAGCTTAAGGATTATGGCTTCAACTATAATAAAATACCATTGTATTGTGACTCTCAGTCAGCCATAGCAATCTCGTGTAACCCCGTGTAGCACTCCCGTACCAAGCACATCCATACTCGATATCATTTCATCAAGCAGGTTGAAAATGGTAGAATTGAATTGTACTTTGTCATAACTGAACACCAATTAGCTTATATGTTTACTAAATCCTTAACCAAAAATAGGTTTCAGTATCTTGTCAGATGAATTGGTATGAGATGTTTGACTCCAGCAGAACTATAGGTTCTGACAAATGAATCTGCTTGATATTCCATCAAACATCAACATGTACATATTTTTGAAAAAAAGAAAAATATAAAATTTCAAAAAGAAAAATACAAAATCAAAAAATCAGAAAATGTTTCACAAAAAAAATAATCTTCTCGACATGTCTTTTGGAATCGATAACATTTACGTACCTAGAAATGTTGATTAACATCGACACGGGCGTGTAAATGAAGTTCGAGTAGGAGTTTCAAATGCTTTCAAAACATGTCATTTCTAATTTTCTTAATGACTTGTAATTGCTCTCAAATTGAAACTCAGACCCAAACGACAAAGGAGAGTGTACGCATAAGTGCGCTTATCCTTAGCGTTAGAATAGAAGTCTTCTAACATTTGGTTTTTTAAAAAGTTAAACATAAATTTTCAAGAATTTCTCACTGACGATTCATAATCTTTAAAAATTGTATGTTCAACACTCCTTCCCTCATAAAGTTTTACAAGACAATTCTTCTACAATTGGTGTCATTATTTAAATGAGTCAATGTTTGAGGGGAGTTTTTTCGAAAAACAATGTTTTAATGTTGTTGGATACATCATCACATGACAATTCTTATGTATTCAACACATTATAAAGAAGTCTCAAAAACATATCTGGAATAATAATGACTACTCAATGGATTCTATGTTATAAGACGATTAGGTGGTTGAGCATAATTTTTCAAGAATTCTTCAATGACAATTTATAATCTTTCAAAATTGTGTGCTCAACAATGCTAACCCTTAATTTTATTTTCATTTTACAACTTGGTATTATTTTTTTGTGTCAAATGTATGTAAAATTGAGGGGGAACAAGTTAATGTTCCATATAATTCATGCTAATAATATTTTTCCCATCGGATTTTCATGACAAATTTTCATGCTAATAGTATTTCAAAAACTAAGTGAATTAGTATTTAAAATAAGGGGAGAAATATAATTAAAATGTGATCTTGAAAATAATAAGTGATCTTATCGACTCAAAGTGCTTTATACTCTACGGAAAAAGGTTTTATGGTTACGATCTCATACCCAACAACATCTTAATTTACGATGATTTTGAAGTCATAAGATGGTTAGGTTAGGTATTAGTCCTATGATCCAACCAGGACTAGAGGGATCTACCCAAGGATATCCTATAGTTAGAAATAGTAGTCCTTAGGTATGATTGGAGATGAATGAGTATACGGGAATAATGATGACTAAGATTAAGCTAACACTGGAACAATCACAACAGGGTGTTAGTAATGACATCTTGGTAAGAATTAAAGGGGTTGAAGAATGAAAAAGAAATGTAAGGATAAAAGGTGAAAAGAAAGAAGCCCTCCATACAACCTTAGGCAGAAATCGAGTCAATACATAATCCATCGGCTTTCACAAAGATGAATTCTGATATTGAAGACGACATCATGGACCCAGTGATGCAATGCACAACCCTTCCCATCCATTCGAGTTTCTCTCAACAGAAACTTGTCTCATTTGTCACGGACATACACACTAATTCTATTGACTTTCTCACTCTGAGTTAGTTGATATTGAATAGGTGGCAGTCTGCTCTAGCCTCCGAGTACTAAAACCAAAACGCACTAATTGAGTCTAGAGCCAAGAGATCAATAAATAAATCTCATTAGGACACATTGCATTACAAACACTTGTTGAACACCAATTAGTTCACAAGCTGTTAACAAGAGTCCTACGCATTATCCTTGTGGTATTGCCAGAACATCCGAGTGATACTTAAGTATTCACCGTGAAGATGGAAATCCTGCTTGAGCCAACATCAAACAAGCTCTTGGTAGGTGACTTGTGCGATTCTATATGAATCAAACTTGTGTCAACTGGAAAGAAACGATGGTGTGATTCTATGTGAATCAAACTTGTTCTAGTAAATGAATTGACGGCTTACTCAGAAAGATAGTAACTATCTGATTCACTCTTACCGTGTTGTCTGTTCCAGTAATGAGAACGGCTAGTGCAGCTGCGAAACCCTGTCAAAAAGATTCATTTGAATTCTATCTGATCACAAGCAGTATTTATACTAATTAACGGGGAACCGTGGTTATTGCAACCTTATTCAACAGAGTGACAAAGACACTATCGTTCATATTTGTTGATTATCACTAACGTAAACTTGCAGGTTATATGGTGGTAGTGGTATCCCATTCCAGCTGAAGTCAGATTCATTACCACATGCTCATGCTTAAACTACAAAGACATACAATTGGCATCAAGATTCAAGAATCAAGAATCAAGAAAGCTCAAACTAAAATACAAAGACTTATGCAAACTCTGATACACAAGATCTTCCTTTAATATATCAAGTCTATCAAGGGAGATTTTTAGCAAGCTTTCAAGATGATGTAAAGTATGAGCATGTTGGTCAAGATACAAGATCGCAAGGTGGCAAAGACGATCAAGACTGAAGGATAAAGATTTAGAGATCTCAGACGTAAAGACGAAGTCGAAAGACAATGACAAAGGCTCAAGATCAAAGATCGCAAAGCATGAAGGAACAAGCCTACAACATAGACAGAGACAAAGATCACAAGAGCTTAACGACAAAAGCAGTCTCATTGATCTCACGAAGGAGTGTTACAACGAACTCACTTCGGGGGAGATTGTTAGCCTCAAATATTGAGTCGAACAAGGAAGTTCGTTCACTAAGTATATTAGGTCTCGGTTAGTTAATTATGTAATGTTGTAATAGGCTATAACGGGTAAACAGGTTCATTATATAAGCTAATCGGTTACGTGTATCGGGTGAAAGCCTAAGAAATCTCGAACCCGGCCCGTAGAAATACCAAAGGCATGTAAGCCTCTGGGTTTAACTATAAATACCCCTCTCCAAGGATGGAGAGGGTGTTGGTTCACTTTGTAATTATCCATTTGCAAGTAAATCATCCAATACTCTTTCTTTATCTCTCTTATTTCTCTCTCTAAACATCTTCCTAGTTTCCATATATTTTCTTGATCAATCCATGGTTTAAATAATGAAGTGAAGTGATTTCTTGGTTTTGACACAAAGCCTCAAATGGCACACATCTCACACTAGAATGTTAACTATTGTTATATGAAAACTCAACTAATGGAAGATGAACATCCCAACTTCCCCCTAAGTCAAGGATGCACGCCCTAAGCATGTCTTCCAAAGTCTGAATTGTACACTCACTCTGATCGTCGGTCTGAGGGTGGTAAGCCGTACTTATGTCTAACCGGGTTCCTAATGCCTCTTGCATTAACTGCCAAAACCTTGACGTGAAACGACTATCATGATCCAATATGATCAAGATTGGCACACCATGACTAGCTACAATCTCATTCAGATATAATCTAGCTAACCTATCTATCTTATAATCCTCACGCATAGGTAGAAAATACGCGGACTTAGTCAACCGGTCCACAATGACCCAGATTGTGTCATGCCCACTACTAGTCCTTGGTAACTTCGTAACAAAATCCATTGCTATCCTTTCTTCCATTTAGGGATATCAGATTGCTGCTGTAAGCCAGATAGCCTCTGATGTTCAGCCTTAACCTTCAAACATGTCAAACACCTACTAACATACACAGCTATATCCTTCTTTATTCCCGGCCACCAATACCTATCTATATGGTCATAATACATCTTATCAGCTCTTGGGTGTACAGAGTACTTCGACTTATGGGCCTCATCCCTAATCAGGTTTCTCACATCACCCTTCAAAGGAACCTATATTCGATCCAGGTAGTACAAGGCTTCATCGCTCCTACGTTTTATCATATCATCTAGTCCTTTTTGCAACCTCACAGACTTATCAGACGCCTCCTCCTAAGCCGCTAATATTCTATCCTTAATACTCGACTGGAGGGTCATATTCATCTCGAACTCTCTTAGGTTTTACCTTCTCTTTCCTACTCAGTGCACCAGCTACTACATTCGCCTTACCAGGATGGTAGCGAATTTCACGGTCATAATCACTAAAAAGCTTTATCTAGCGACATTGTCGCATGTTAGTTCCTTCTGACAAAAGATATGCTGGAGACTCTTATGATCATTATATATGACACTCTTTGTCCCATACAAATAATGTCTTCAAATCTTAAATGCAAACACAACTGTACCCTGTTCCAAATCATAGGTGGTGTAATTCTTCTCATGGATTTTCAACTGCCTAGAGGCATAATCTATCACCTTACCTCTTTGCATCAACACACAACCTAATCCTAAGCCAGACGCATCACAATACACCACAAAATCTTCCAGTCTATTAGGGAGAGCTAGAACAGGCGCATTACATAATTTGTCCTTCAAAGTTTGAAATGCGTTTTCCTGTTCCTCACCCTAATCAAAGGTCTTACTTTTCTGAGTCAAAATGGTCAGGGACTTACCTATCTTAGGAAAGTTATCTATGAACCGACGATAATACCCTGCCAAACCTGAAAATGAACAAACCTTAGATGGAGTTTTAAGGGCTTCCCAATTCTTTACAGCTTTAGTCTTACTAGGGTCTACATGGATACCATTTTCATTAATCACATAACTAAGAAACTGTACTTCCCACAACCAGAATTCACACTTGGAAAACTTAGCATACATTTTCTCTTTCTTGAGCAATTCTAAGACTAGCCCTAAGTGCACTTCATGCTCTTCCTAGGTCTTAGAGTAAATCAAGATGTCATCAATGAACACTATCACAAACTTGTCTAGATAAGGCCTACACACTTGGTTCATCAGATCCATAAATACCGCTAGTGCGTTAGTCAAACCAAAGGGCATTACTATGAACTTGAAATGTCCATAATGAGTTCTAAACGCAGTCTTTAGAATGTCATCTTCATGCACTCTCAACTGGTGGTATCCGGACCTAAGATCTACCTTAGAGAAGTATTGTGATCCTTGCAACTAATCAAATAGGTCATCTATCCTAGGGAGTAGATAACGGTTCTTAATGGTTAACTTATTCAGCTCTCTATAATCAATGCACGTCCTAAAGGATCCATCCTTCTTCTTCACAAATAATATCGGTGCTCCCCAAGGCGATGAGCTTGGTTGAATAAAACCCTTGTCCTAGAGTTCTTTGAGTTGACCCGACAACTCCTCCATTTCAGAAGGTGCCAATTGATAGGGAGATTTCATAACCGGTACTGCTCCAAGGACTAACTCAATCCGAAATTTGATTTCCCGACTAGGGGGTAATCCTGATAGGTCATCCGAAAATACCTCGAGAAAATCTCTCACCACAACAAGTTCTTCTTGTTTCTGTTCCTTGGCCTTAGAACTTACTAGATGTCTCATTTTCTCTTCCGTTCTTTCCCCTTGCACTCTAAGTACTTTGTCATCCGGTAGTGGTATTCTAACTACCTTCTCGTGAAAAATTATCTCAGCCTTATGGTTGGACAACCAATCCATTCCTATGATCATATCGAAACTCCCAATTCCAAATGGTATTAAATTAATATCAAACTTGTGACCTTCTATTTCTAGTTTACAACCCTTAATGACCTTATCGATTTCTACTAACTGCCCGCTAGCTATCTCAGTCTCATAAATGAATCCTAAATCACTGGGATCTATGCCTAACAGAGGTATGAAAGTAGTGGAAACAAAGTTATAGTCAGCACAAGAGTTGAATAAGGTTGTGGCATAATGATTGTTCAAAGTGAACGTACCTGTCACGATGTTCAGGTCCTGGCGAGCCTCCTCTGCTCCCAACATGAATGCCCTTCCATGTGTCTGGTTACCGTTGTTCCCGTGACTTGGTTTTGATGGTTTCCCCTGGCCTCTGAGCCTGATTCAACCTAGGACATGCTGCTTTGAAATGATCGGTACTTCGTAACAGGTCCTATCAGTTGGGTTTCTAGTATTGACGGGGTTCACATTCCTAGGCACCACTCTACAATCCTTAGCAAAATGTTCTGGCCGGTTACAGCTGAAACAAGTGCGATAGGGTACCTCAAGTAGATGGTAAAAGCTACAAATGGTACACTTGGTTGTCGTACTCGTGTTCTCTCTCCTAACAGGGTTTGTAGTTGTAGCAAAAGCATTCCCAGTCCTAGTTCTCTTGTTATCATCCCTCCCATTCTTATCCTTACTATGTTCTCCCCCATTTCCTCTCTTCTCTGGGTTCTTTTTTAGTGACCCATTCCTAATGGCCTCATCAATCAGTGTGCCAGCAATCTGCACAGTCTTTTGAATGGTCTTTGGCTCTTTTGTCGCCACCGTTCCTCGAATCTATGGAGTAAGGCCATACACGTGCCTCTCAATCCTTCTATTTTCTGGGGTTACTAAATGAGGAACTAACCTAGCCAACTCAAGGAACCTATGAGTATATGTAGCATGGCTAGCCTCGACCATGGCATGATTCCACAACTCAGTTTCCAACTTCTGCATTTCCTTACTAGGACAAAAATCTTATCTCATCAATACCTTAAAGTCATCCCATGTCATACTAACAACAACCTCATGGATTCGTATGTGAATCTGAGAATTCCACCACATTAAAGCCTTACCAACAAATGAACCAGCAGTGTACTTTACCTTTTGGTCATCCCTACATCTACTCATATCCTGAACTGACTCCATCTTCTCTATCCAATGGGTATAAACTATAGCACCTCCTTTACCATCATACTCCTTAGGGTTACAATCTAAGCACTCCTCATAAGTACAATCCCTTCTACCATTGTTCACAATGACATTCCTAACATCGCCCCAGATGTTGTCATGGACAGCAGTGCAGCTTTGGTTCCTATTATCTCCCTGATTGCTACCTTGGTTGCCTACTTGAGCCAACATGGTGGGTAGAAGGTTCTGTAATTGTTGGGCAATGATCATGGAGAAGTCAAGGACTCCATCCCCACCCTCATGAACTTCAACACCTTGGTTATTTCCTTGACCCTCAGGTTCACTAGTTGGTTTAACATTCCTCCTCATATGCTCTCTCACTCTTCTACCTCCTCTATCAACTTGTCCACCCGTCCCCCCTCCTCGTGGTGTGGCAGCAGGCCGGCTAGCACTTCAGGTCATCACCCTTGGCAACATTATCCATACGAGGGAGAACATGGGCAACGTTAGGTAGGCGGGAAGGTTACCATACATATAGTATAACTTAATATACAATGATACACATAATATGGTCCTAAGGTGGCAACACCGATTTGTGTGAACGATAATACAATATGCGCGTGAGTCGTGATACGTTTATAACTACATTGGCCACCGTATTTATATATGTATCCTTTCCCAATCGTACCTAGTATTAGGCTCACAGATTTTAATGATCGACTTTTCTTATACGCTATACCATATACTCATATAAGCACGTATAAGCGAAACACCGCGCACATAGATGCTATAATGCAACTATATGAAGGTTACTAGGTTATAGTCTAGGCCAAACCACCTAGTTCTCTATAACATTGGCTCTGATTACCAATCTGTCACACTCCGACATAGGCAAAAACACGGGTATCCAACGAAGAATGATCAATCATAACACAAGATACAAAATAGAGAAATCTAAAATGCATTAATGAAAAAGTGTGATGAAGATCATCCACCTCAAGTATAGACTTGCGTGAAATCCCAACAAGAACACATCACATAGTCACTTACAAATTCAAATGCCTACGCAGGGGTGCATATAAATCTTAGAACAACAATCCTCAAACTACTAAGTTCAAACAACACTAAATGCAAGACTTCTCAATAAATTATCCATATAGGATACCCTTAAGGTCAGCTATCTCGCATCACAACCTTACTATTCATTAACTTCACCTGAAAATGATACTAAAAATGTCAACAATAATGTTGGTGAGCTCGTAAGTTTGAAGAAACCTAGTTCCTGTGCCAATATTTCAAACAGATGGACTATTGTGCAATATGACAGTGAATATATGCAAATATAATCAAACCCATGACTTAGCATCCTTGCTAATCATGTACAATGACCTAGCATCCCCGCTAGTCATCAATCCAGCATATACCAATGCTCTTGGGGCCGCAACCCTGAGGTTATACGCACCTAATGGCCTCCCAGTACTTGAGCATTTACATAGGGTAACCTTTCACAAACATAGCAAATCCTTGCTAATCACACCTTGCCATGCACCTCGATGCATGCAAGAACAATCATACCACATCATATTCACATACATAAATTGTCCCAAAAACAAAACCACATTTCGCACAGTTCAGAAAAACAGTTCAAAACATATTTTAGTATCATTTTCCCCTAACGGAAAAGATTTAAAAAGTGGGGCCACGAGTACTCACCTCAAGCAGCAAACTCAATATCACACAAGCAAATGCAACGACGTTTGAACACAGCCTAGTCCAATTAATGTTCCACTTAGACATTTATTTCCAAAATAGTTTTCAGGTTTGATGCATAGAGTTCTGACACATGTTGTACGGATATCCTTAACATTTCAGTGGTGTGATGGTTGAAACTTAGTTCCAAACGTGACATACTTCCAAACTCATACCTTAGTAATACAATTACTATACTATTTAATATATTAGTCTTGAAATTATAAGGATATATATATATATATATATTTTATATATCTATTATATAAGCAAATGCAACGACGTTTGAACACAGCCTAGTCCAATTAATGTTCCACTTAGACATTTATTTCCAAAATAGTTTTCAGGTTTGATGCATAGAGTTCTGACACATGTTGTACGGATATCCTTAACATTTCAGTGGTGTGATGGTTGACAACTTAGTTCAAAAGATGACATACTTCCAACTCATACCTTAGATAATATAAACTTATACTATTAAATCTTAATAGTCTAGAGAAGAATGATCTTATATATATTATATATATATATATATATATATATATATATATATATATAAATATATATATATATATACTTCGGTAAATCCATTCGGCACTCTTAGTTACCATTAATTCATCATTTAAATATAAGAAACGAAACGTTTATTTATACTAAACAATTTAGAAAAGTTTCAAAAAAATACATTTGTCATCTTTTAGTCGACTTATTAAAATAATAATGTTTTATTATTTTATTGAAAATCGCGTTTTGAGTAAAAATTCTAAGTATAGACTTTTTACGAAATTTCGACATGACCCTTATGTATATACAAAGTTTTCCAAGGTTTTTAAACCTTTATTTCAAGCGATCTTCCACAAATTCACCATTTTTTGACAAAACACCAAAATCATATCTCGCAACGCTTATCAAAGTATATTTCTTTAAAATGACTTTCAATATCAATTCATAAGTATGTTTCGCTTTCTAAAAGTTCGTCAAAACTCATAATACGACTAGTTTGGCCCAATAAGGATCCATTAAGATATTTATATGCATAATATTTATTTTAGGCCCAATACCAAAGCCCATTAGTAAATATAAGCCTAAAACAATAGCTAACAAAACAACCAGGACCACAATAAGCTCTTAATAAGCCACGGCTTAAAGAAGCTTATTGGGCCGTGAGCTCATACGCTCCCAAAAACTATAATAAGCTTTTAAATAAGCTAATATGCTACGTAATTTATTCGGTTATCACCATAAGTTATCAAAATAGTCCACAAATACACAACATATGAGGTAAATAACCAAAATTACTTTTTTGTATACCCTTAAGTTGCCGAGAGCTAATAAGCTCAAAATAAGCTCGAAAATGCTTAAAAATAAGCCAAATAGTCCAATATCCAAAATAAGCTACATAGCAAATAAATGTTTTTCAACCATCACAACTACGACAATAAAATAACAAAACATCATTTCCTTTTCCCTTTAGTCGAACTCCAAACCGAACCCTTTATATCTTTTTGTAAAATTTTTGTGTTCGATTTTTAACAAACGCACTGTACAACTAGCTTCTATGAATTATTTAACACACAAAAGTACAAGTTAAACTAAAATTTATAAAACTTACAAAGAGGGTTTTAAAAACGAGATTTAACACTAAACCAACAACCCAAACGTTGTTTTTACGAACCCACGCCTATTGGTATCAACCCGGATGACTTAGACCTTCTTGTTCTTGATCAAAACTTCAAAAATAAGTGTGTTTTGTGTGTGTTGCTGTTCGGATCAGCCAAAGAAAGAAAGAGAGCAAGAATGTGTGTTTTTTTGTAACTATGTGTGTCTAAAATCCAAATAGGACAAGATATACATGTACCAACTAGACACCTTCCTAAAAACAAGCCTCCTTGTCCCCTCCTTGAGCTCAAACCGGATATGGTATCCTAGGGGGCTCGGGTTGCCTTCTTTTTGTGTCGAGTTCACTTAAAACTCAAAAACCTTGATCGTAAAATGTTTTTCGAGGTTACTTATTATTTTTATTCACTTTAAAATTACTTTTCCATAACTCAGAGTATTTACATGACACATTTTGTAACACCCCCAAAACGGGTCGCAGCGGAATAAGAGTCCGGGGCGTGTTACTTCAAAGATCAATAACACAAGATATATATAGAACGACCATTTAAAAGTCGTTTAAAACTGATACATTAGATTTAGCAAATATTTGTTACAAAAATCCCAAAGCTTAACTTGTTCATTGTTAATATTACAAAGATTCTAGTTCATGACACAGGATACCCCAAAATGCATGCAACCAAATCTTAAACATATGACATCCAAAATATATCACCAATGTATCCCCCTTCACCTCGTGCCTTATTAACCTCTTGAAAAACATTGCTTTAAAACGTCAACATAAAGTTGGTGAATTCATAGATTTATTAAATCGTATAATACAGGACCACAAGATTTCCCCATGACAATGCAACAAATGCAAATATCATAAAATGTAATTACATTGCGCTAAGCTCATGACACTGAAGCTTGATTTAAATAAATAGCAAGATAAAATTTCCCACATTGCCCGTATTGATGTTTTAACCCGCAACATCCTTTAATCGACATGGTATACGTTCGTTTGGCTAGTGATAGCTGATCACCCGAATGGGGATGTCAATCCCAATAGATCTATTCATAACATTCGCGCTCACAATTCAGTAATTGACAGTTCATAATAATGGGCTCAATTGGGTTATCGCTACTTAGGCAACACGTAATCGTAACATAAAATATCCACTTGTGTCCATTCTAAAGCAATGCATGTTTCTCCACCCAAAACTTATAAACAAATCATGTAAAATATGAGGGGCTATGAACTTACCTGAGTGGAGTAAATTGATAATGAAATTATCCTAAATGAAAAGCGTCTCGCTTAACGCGAATGCAACCTAGTTAATATGGGTCGTATGAGTACTCAAGTACTTTGACTAACAACTACCATATCTAATCCTTTTAGTTACATCATACTATCATTCGGGCTATCATAATTAAGAGGTCATGTAGTGACGTATGAGGAGCTAGGACACTTTAAATCGTAAATCCAACCATCGTCGGATACGGCACCCGAAGTGGCCTATTCTGAAACTCCTAGTATTATTGCACTTTGATTAACTAAATCCACATATAATTCTAAATAGCTACATCACCATCATAATCGTCTATAATGTAATCATTTTTATAATGGAAAACGTTTATAAATACGCCTTTAGCAAAAATGACCTAACTTTATCATTTTAAGTCCGTTTCTCCGCGGTTCTTTATTTTTTTTTACCTTTTTTCTCTAGTCCATGTTTTGCATTAGAAGAGTGATATAATATTACATTTTTAAGTTTTAAACATTCTATGGTGATAGTTTTTTTACTAATTCATCACAGCTAATAACTATATTTTACGTTTAATTAAGTAAAACCCGTAAATGTCGTATCTTATTCGTTATAGCTCTGTTTTTAGCGATTTTTGCGAGCACGTTCTCGTAATTAAAAGTTTTATCAATTTATTGATGTTTTAAAAGTATAAGTTTCTGTGGTGAGTAGTAACTTTTATAAAAATAGTTTTATAAAAGTATTTATCGTTGTAAACTCGTAATTAGCGTATCTTTTTCGTTATTAATTTGTTTTCTGAGTTTCTTATCATTTTGGAATCCTCATGGAATGTACTATCTTTATAAAACATAATATAGACACTTTCATTTTCGTCCCAAAACAGAAAGTTTTGAAGTTTGTGTTAAAAACTTGTTTTAAGCTTGATTTTATACTTTTAAGCTTCAACACCTTGTTACAAATACTTTACAACACTTTATAGCTTATGTATTACATATAATAAGTACATTAGTCCATACTTTATCCATGTATCTAAGATGACAAGTTCTCTAATATTAATTTTAATCAAAACTTATTAAAGAAACCCTAATTTAACAAGTTTACACATGAACTTTTTATACACAAACCAAGAGTGTACAAGGCTTATACTTCCATTATAACACAATATTAACATCAATATAACATGTACAAAAGCTCATAAAACAATGATCACAAGTAAAAATCCATTTCACTTGTTTAAAAGTATCCTAAATGGTGATATTGCTAAATAGAACATATAAACACATAAAATCATAATTATGAAATGATTAGTGTTTTAGATAACCTTGTATGAATGAGTAGTGAAAAGAAGAACAATTACACCCTTGTGATTTAAACCCTTGGCTTGAAAATATAAGGTGAAAACCCTAATTTTCCCAAGTAAACACTAGTTTCCTTTTCTTGCTTCAACCCTTGCAAAGGCTTAAAAAAGCCTTGTAATCACCTTAGGTAATCTTAGAAATGATGTATGAATTATTGAATAAGTGGTAGAAAAATTTGTATGGATTGGTTGTGTGCCTTGGTTTTGAGCCGTAGCTAATTAGGAGAGAAAAGAGAGAGATAGTTTTGTTTACACTTTGGAAATGAGAGATGTGTGTTTACTTGCTTAGCTAAAGCCTTATATATATAGGAGACTAAGTCAAATACTAAAGGAGGATTTCTATGGAAGTTTGTCAAGTGGTTACAATGGTGTAAGACTTGGTTCCCTAGGATAAGAGTTATCTCTTGATATTTAGGGCAAGAGTCATGAATTTAGATATTTCTTTGGTCCTATCTCCCCATATCCGGCCACATACACATATAGGTGATGATATTTTGATTATTTTAAGTATTGGGTATAATCGTGGGTATTTGTTGAAGCGTAGATAGGTTTTGGCGCTTCTGGGTATGCCTAAACGCATTTTATCGCGAAACGTAAGCACTTTACGTAACCAATAAAAATAAGATGAACAAAGTTAATAATTATCCTCAAAATAATCACTTAACACTTGCTTGTTGTAAACATTTAATTGTTTGATGCCCGTTTACATTGAACGATAATTTTTAGCTTAAGCGATTTAACTTAACGATTACGATTAAAAGTAAACGCGTACAATACTAAAAATACATAGTGAATTTATTGACGATGTCAATGACTCTAAAACACGGGGTGTTATAGTCTCCCCCCGTTAAGTAAGCCTTTTCCTGAAGGCTTATGACATGGCACTTGACGATGGTGCAGTCTTTGCGAAGAGGTGCGGATATTTCTTTCGAAATTGATCCTCGCGTTCCCATGTAAACTCAGGGCCACGCCTAGAGTTCCATCAAACCTTGATAATTGGGACACGACTTCGTCTCAATTGTTTGACTTCGCGATCCATGATTTCTATAGGTTCTTCAACAAAATGAAGCTTGTCATCCACATGGAGTCCTTCCAACGGAACGGCTAATGGATCGTCGGAATAACATTTCTTCAAGTTGGATACATGAAACGTATTATGGACCCTACTCAGCTCTTGAGGAAGCTCAAGCTTGTAAGCAATGGCTCCAACCTTTTTCAACACCTTGAAAGGTCCGACATATCTGGGATTTAACTTCCCCCGTTTGCCAAAACGTACGACCCCTTTCCAAGGCGAAACTTTAAGCATAACTTTATCCCCAACTTGAAACTCCATCGGCTTACGCTTTAAATCGGCGTAGCTCTTTTGTCGATCGCGAGCGGCTTGAATCCTTTGTTTGATCTAGATGATCTTCTCAGTTGTTTCTTGCATTATTTCTGGACCAGTGAGTTGGACTTGTCCAACCTCGTCCCAACAAATAGGTGAACGACACTTTCGACCATAAAGTACCTCAAAGGGTGCAGCCTTAATGCTAGCGTGATAACTGTTATTGTATGAAAACTCGACCAATGGCAAATGTTTAACCCAACCATTTCCAAAGTCGATCAGGCAAGCACCTAGCATATCCTCGAGAGTTTGAATGGTTCTCTAGCTTTGTCCATCAGTTTTCGGATGATATGCAGTACTTATATCCAAACTTATACCTAAAGCTTTCTGAAGTGACCTCCAGAAATTTGATGCAAATCTAGGATCACGATCACAAATGATCGAGACCAGTAATCCATGCCTCGTTACTACCTCCTTTAGGTACATTCTTGCCAGTTTCTCCATAGGGTCAGTTTCCCTCATGGGTACAAAAATTGAAGACTTTGTAAGTCGGTCAACGATTACCTAAATGGTGTCATAACCTTGTGACGACTTAGGAAGCTTCGTGACAAAATCCATCATGATATTATCCCACTTCCATTGAGGTATCTCGGGTTTTACCAACAAACTCGATGGTCTCTGATGTTCGGCCTTGACCTTAGCACAGCTCAAGCACTTGCTAACATAGGTGGCGATGTCGGCTTTCATATTGGGCCACCAATATAGCTTCTTCATATCTTGATACATTTTCTCGGAACCCGGATGGATAGAATACTTTGATTTGTAGGACTCGTGCATGATCACGGTCCTTAAATCACCATAACATGGTAACCAACTCCTGCCATTTAAGCATAGAGTTCCATCTGCACGTGGTTCCAACTTTTCCGTTCTATTTTTCTCTGGATCCTTAGAATTTTCAATCAGCATACCTCCAACATCCTCGCTCTTGATGTTTTCTGGTTTCTGTGCTTCAGTCTAAGCTTTCAAGATTTGTTTGGGAAGATCCAAGCCAATAGTCATCACTAAGGATCGAACCCTTAATGGTTGATCTCGTTCTTTCCTGCTTAAGGCATCAGCTACGACATTTGCTTTCCCCGAGTGATAACGAATATCGCAATCGTGATCACTGAGCAACTCTAACCAACGACGTTGTCTCATGTTTAACTCCTTCTGATTAAGAATGTGTTGTAAACTCTTATGATCAGTGAACACCGTACACTTGGTACCATACAGATAGTGCCTCCAAATCTTCAAAGCGAACACTACTGCTCCAAGTTCCATATCATGAGTAGTATAGTTTTTCTCATAAATTTTTAACTGGCCTGATGCATAAGCTATCACCTTCTCTCGTTGCATCAACACAGTGCCCAACCCTTTGATTGAAGCATCGCGGTATGCGATAAAATCTTCGCTTCCGTCAGGTAAAGACAGAATTGGTGCACTACATAACTTTTGCTTTAGTAGTTGAAACGCCGCTTCTTCTTTGTCACCCCAATCAAACTTGACCTTCTTTTGAGTGAGTTTGGTCATTGGTTTGGCGATCTTCGAAAATCCTTCAATGAATCTTCGGTAATACCCAGCAAGACCTAAAAATTGACGAATCTCCGTTGGTGACTTAGGAGATGCCCAATCTTTAATGGATTCGATCTTGGCGGGGTCCACGTGAATACCCTGGCTGTCAATCACGTGCCCGAGAAATTGTACCTTCGGAATCCAAAATTCACACTTGGAGAATTTAGCATACAATTCCTCTTTCTTAAGCAATTCCAAAATTGCCTTGAGATGTTCTTCATGTTCCTTCTTGTTCCTTGAGTAGATGAGGATATCGTCGATAAAGACGATCACGAATTTGTCCAAAAATGGTTTGCACACGCGGTTCATGAGATCCATAAATACCGCCGGTGCGTTCGTCAAACCAAATGGCATAACCTGGAACTCGTAATGACCGTACCGAGTTCTGAATGCCGTCTTCGGAATATCTTCCTCCCGTACTCGAAGTTGGTGATAACCAGATCGCAAGTCTATCTTAGAATAAACACTGGATCCTTGTAGTTGATCAAATAAATCGTCGATCCGTGGGAGTGGATAACGATTCTTCACTGTCAGCTTGTTTAATTCTCGATAATCAATGCACATCCGGAATGATCCATCCTTCTTCTTGACAAACAAGACCGGAGCTCCCCAGGGTGAGGAACTGGGTCTTATGAAGCCTTTGTCGGACAGCTCCTTCAGTTGCTCCGACAACTCTTTCATTTCGGAAGGCGCCAATCGATAAGGTGCCCGTGCCACGGGTGCAGCACCAGGTACCAAATCAATTCGGAACTCCACTTGTCGAGTCGGAGGAAGACCCGGCAAGTCTTCAGGAAATACTTTGGGAAAATCTCAAAGAATGGGTACATCCTCAAGTCGCTTCTCCTCCGACTTGTCTTCTGCCTCCTTCGTGGTAACATGTGCCAAAAAGACCTGACATCCTTTTAGCATGTATTTCTGCGTCCTAGTGCACGAGATGATATTCAATCGTGTCTCGCTTCCTTGGTTGCTTCCGTCACCACGAATAATCAATGTCTCATTTCCGTAGGGAATACGAACAATCTTCTCAGCACAAACAATAACAGCTTGATATTTTGATAACCAGTCCATGCCAAATATGACGTCAAAACTACCCATCTCTACGGGTATTAGGTTAATGTTGAAAGGGTGGTCTAGAAAATTTAAAGTGCATCCCCGAATAATAGTATTAACGCCCACTATTCTACCATCGGCTAGTTCTACCGCATAATCATGGTCTAATGCATTTGGTGTGATATCAATTTGGGAGCTAAATGCAGTGGACACAAAACTCCTATCGGCACCAGTATCAAATAAGATAGAAGCATAGCGGTTGTTGAGAAGGAACGTACCCGTAACGATGTTTGCGTCTGGGTTTGTCCCCGCCTGCCCTACCGCATACACCTTTTCTGGAGCCCTAGTATTTCCAACCTGATTACCCTGGTTGTTGTTCTTCAGCTTGGGACATTCCCTCTTGAAGTGTCCCTGAACTCCACACTCGTAACAAGAAGGCTTTTGACCTGCCCCATTGCCTTTTTGGTTACTACCAATATTAGCATTAGCAGGACTTCTACAATTACGGGCCAGGTGGCCAACTCGGTTGCACTTGTAGCATTTTGGACCACATGGACCGTCATGGTTGTAATTGCACTTGGTACACAGGGGTGTAATTCCTTCGTACGGTTTCTTATCACCAGATCCTACGGTGTATGCCCTTGCCACATTTTGCCTTTTGAAAGGCTGCTGTTGTTTTTGGTTGTTTCGGGAAGTGTCTTCTAACTTCCTCTTGCTTTCTGCCTGCCTCTCAGTAAAAGTGTTGATTTTCTTATCCATTAGTTCAGTCGCCATTTCAATAGCCTCCTGCATGGTTTTCGGCTTTAATGCCACAACACTAGAGTGAATCATGTCGGGCAACCCACCGACATACCTTTCAATCTTGTCAGACTCTTCAGGGAACATCCTGACACACAGCAATGCCAGTTCCTGGAAACATTGGTTGTACCCTAGCACATCAATACCTTTCACTTTTAAATTTCACAACTCAGCCTCGAGCTTCTTCAGCTCGTTCCTCAGACAGTACTTGTCCATCATTTTCTTTTTCAGATTAGTCCAGGTCATTGCATACGCAACATCATGACCAACAGTTATAACGTGGGAATTCCACCACGTTAGAGCACCTGCTAGTAGCGTACAAGTAGAAAACTTGATCTGATTTTCCACAGAGCTATTGCTTATGCGAAATACAGTCTCCATCCTTTGAAACCACTGAGTTAATTCAACAACTCCCTTAGTGCCTTTGAAATATAGGGGTTGGCACTTCATAAAGTCTTGGTAAGTGCACTCTCGAACAACGCGTTCATTCCTTCTGACACCCACTCCCGAAGTATGGCTATCATTGCCATTTCGGGTTGCATCACGTGCTGCTAGTGCGGCAGTGACACCTTGGTCAATCATTGCCTGCAGCTGAGCATTGGTGACAGATGTGGTGGTAGGAGTGTCTGTGATTGGTGTTTGCCCTCGTGGTTCTTCTTTTTGGTGCCATTTTCTTTAAATCACAAGAAAATGTAATACCCGTTAGATTTCATAAAATCATAACCATGACACGACATATACACAATAAATAAAACGAGATCACATCACATAGTGAAATACATAATTGTATTGAAATTAACAATGGTGTAGCCAAATCGACATTCATTCAAAATAAATTCGATTTCATACATAACATAATCCATTCCTTCCATATATAACTTAGAAAAACATACATGATTGGTTCGAATACAAAATGATCACAATGATCAGGTTACAAGACAAAATAAACAACCTAAAGCCATGCTAGCTGAGATATACTCGTAACACTTAGTAGGCTGCACAAAGTAACCAGTACATAAACAAAAGATCTATACAGAGTAGCTAAACAAAATAAAAGATCTATGCAGTCTGCTAGCTGGGAATAACCTATAAAACTTAACAGGCTACATAGTATAGCTACTATCATGACCAAATCTAAGAGCTGCTACCGGCCTCCTCCGGTACCTTTGGTTGTGCCAGACCGTTAGCTGGTCCCTGCTGCATCTGAAACTCTGTTATCTGGGCCTGTAACTTCTTCAGCAGTTTTAGTGCCTTGATAAGCTGTTTCTGTCTCTGACGGTCCGCTGCCAACATCTCTATAATCACTGCATGTATCATGCGATCCGTTGCCCGCAACTAGGTAATCTCTGACTGCTGAGCAATGACCGTAGTACGAAGTGACATGCCCTTAGAACGTGCCTTGTCGCTGGCATCCATCGACTTTGCCCAAGCAACATGAGAACTCTGGCCTCCTCCTCCATCAGTAGAGCAGTGCGTCTATGATATGGCCTATCTCTGAACAACATGTTGACTCGGCCTCTCAATAGAGACTGGTCCTCTCGTGCATCCTCCAACAGGGAATACATGATGCCATCCTCCTGATCAATAGTGGCAACAAGCTCGGTAACTCTCTGATTGACCCCCTCTATGGTGGTCGGTGCAATCTCCTGGATGGCACCTACAAGATCATCCCATGTTACCGTTATACCATAGCCTAACTCACTAGACATTAGGCATCCTGGAGCATCATCTACCATATCAACAAATCTATAAAGGTCCGCCTTAGCTATGGCAGGTCCATCCTGCCTAGCAGCACCCACTGCCAAACTCTCCCCAACCTCGTACATAGGGGTAGGAGCAGTACGACACGGCCTCTTACAAAGCGGTAAACAAATCTCAAGAATCTCAGTCTCATGAACAAGAGATGGTGGTGTATCTCTCTGTCTAATCCCAGCAGCTCTGAATCCTAGAGGTGCCTCGGTATACGTAGGGCTATTAGGTAGTGGTGATGGTATAGGTAATGGTGGAGAGGGTATCTGAGGGAGTGGTGATAAGTATAGAGGGAGGGGTGATAATGTTGGAGTAGGTAAGGTAAGAAACCTCTCAACATCTTCCTCAGAGAGGAACGGTGCTGGCGCCTGGGGTCGGATGGACCTCCTAGCCGTGATGTGGTAAGTAGGGTGCGGTAGAGATGGTGGTATGGCCGCAGACTCATCAGTCTTGAATGGCTCAGTCTCATCATCAGATGGGTCCTGATCAACAGGAAAAGCAACAGCTGCAGGGTCGGCAGGAGCTAGGTGCTCCTCCTCCTCCTCATCCTCGTCCTTCTCATCCTCCTCAACATCATCATCATCATCAAATGACTCCTCATTATCCCCGTCGTCTCCTCTGTCAGCAGAATAGTCGGTTGGATCCTCCTCAGGATCCTCCTCATCATCCTCCTCAAGATCAGACTTAGGAATGTATCTCGGTGACTCAGTAGTAGGTGAGGCAGCAGTAGGAAATGGTTGCTCCTCAGCTGGTAGGACATCGTCCTCGGGTGGCATGTACTCTGGGTATACCGGCTCCGGTACATAAGGTAAGTAAACAGGTGAAGGTGGTGCCTGCTCTGGCTCCTCAGGGCCAGGCACGTAATCCGGAGATGGTGGAGCCTGAAAAATAGCTACCACATACGCATGTGGGTCCTCTGGCATCATGGGTGGTCCCTCGACCCCTGGTGACCCCATGTCTGATGAGTTCTTATACGGATTGGATACCGTAGTGTACGTAACTGTAGAATCCTCAGAATCCGACATGATCAAATCAGAAAATCAAAAGTAGCTTATATAAGTATATTAATATAAGACTCTTACCCTTATATACGTAATATATTATAAACACGTATATCAATCATGAATGCATCTAGTCTAACCGACTAATGCAACAACTAGTATATGAATGCCCCGTAAAAACCCCTTTGTATGAATGCAATGTTTTGACAACGGTTATAGTCCAGCAAAAACATTTGACCTGGTTCTCTATAACCTTGGCTCTTGATACCAATCTGTAACACCCCCAAAATGGGTCGCAGCGGAATAAGTGTCCGGGGCGTGTTACTTCATAGATCAATAACACAAGATATATATAGAACGACCAAAAAGTCGTTTAAAACTGATACATTGGATTTAGCAAATATTTGTTACAAAAAGCCCGAAGCTTAACTTGTCCACTTGTTCAAAATACAAAGATTTCTAGCCCATAACAGATATACAAAATGTAATGCGACAAAATCTTTAATGCATGATATCCAAATCAAAACCACCAATGTATCCCTTGCACCTCGTGCTTATTGACCTCCTGAAAAACATTGCTTTAAAACGTCAACATAAAGTTGGTGAATTCATAGGTTTATTAAATCGTATAATGCAGGACCACAAGATTTCCCCATGACAATGCAACAAATGCAAACGTCATAAAATGTAATTACGTTGCGCTAAGCTCATGACACTGAAGCTTGACTTAATTAAATAGCAATATAAAATTGCCCACATTGCCCGTATTGATGTTTTAACCCGCAACATCCTTTAATCGACATGGTATACGTTCGTTTGGCCAGTGATAGCTAATCACCCGAACGGGGATGTCAATCCCAATAGATCTATTCATAACATTCGCGCTCACAATTCAGTAATTGACAGTTCATAATCATGGGCTCAATTGGGTTATCGCTACTTAGGCAACACGTAATCATAACATAAAATATCCACTTGTGTCCATTTATAAAAACAATGCATGTTTCTCACCCCAAAACTTATAAAACAAATCATGTAAAACGAGGGGCTATGAACTCACCTCGAGTGAGTAAATTGATAATGAAATATCCCTAATGAAAACGCGTCACGCTAACGCCCGAATGCAACCTAGTTAATATAGGTCGTATGAGTACTCAAGTACTTAGACTAACAACTACCATATATAATCCTTTTTAGCTACATCATACTATCGTTCGGCTATAATTAAGAGGTCATGTAGTGACGTATGAGGAGCTATGACACTTTAAATAGTAAATCCAACAATTCGTCGATACGCCACCCCGAAGAGGTATCATTATGAAACTCCCTAGTAATATAGCTCTTTGATTAGCTAACCACATATAATTCTATATAGCTACATCACTATCTAATGGTTTTAGTGAAATCATATTTATAAAGTAAAAACGTTTATAAATACGCCTTTTAGCGAAAATGACCTAACATAATCGTTTTAAGTTCGTTTCTCGCGTTTCTTACGTCCACGCTTTTGTATTAAGACGAGTGATCATAATATGATGTTTTTAAGTTTTCAACATTTTGTGGTGAATAGTGTTTTTACTGTTCATCACAGCTAATAACTTATTTTTACGTTTTAATTAGCGTAAAACCCGTAAATGTCGTATCTTATTCGTTATAGCTCCGTTTTTAGCGATTCTTACGAGCAAGTTCTCGTAATTAAAAGTTTTATATATTTATTGATGTTTTAAAAGTATAAGTTTCTTGTAGTGAATAGTAACTTTTATAAAAATAGTTTTATAAAAGTATTTATCGTCGTAAACTCATAATTAGCGTATCTTCTTCGTTATTAATCAGTTTTTCGAGTTTCTTATCATTTTGGAATCCTTATGGGATGTACTATCTTTATAAAACATAATATAGATACTTTTATTATCGTCCCAAAATAGAAAGTTTTGAAGTTTGTGTTAAAAACTTGTTTTAAGCTTGATTTTATATTTTTAAGCTTCAACACCTTGTTACAAATACTTTACAATACTTTATAGCTTATGTATTACATATAATAAGTCCCTTAGTCCATAATTTTTCCATGTATCCAAGATGACAATTCTCTAATCTTACTTTTAATCAAAACTTATTAAAGAAACCCTAGTTTAACAAGTTTACACATGAACTTTTTATACATAAACCAAGAGTGTACAAGAGTTATACTTCCATTATAACATCATATTTACATACATATAACATGTGAAAAAGTTCACAAAACAATGATCACAAGTAAAAATCTATTTCACATGTTTAAAAGTATCCAAAATGGTGATATTGCTAAATAGAACATATATACACATACAATCATAATTATAAAATGATTAGGGTTTTAGATAACCTTGTATGAATGAGTAGTGAAAAGGATAACAATCACACCCTTGTGATTTAAACCATTGGCTTGAAAATATAAGGTGAAAACCCTAATTTTCCTAAATAAACCCTAATTTCCTTTTCTTGCTTCAACCCTTGCAAAGACTTAACCAAGCCTTCAAACCTTCTTAGTATGCCTTAGATATGATGTGTGTATGCTTGTATAAGTGGTAGAAAAATTTGTATTATTTGTGTATGTATATGATTTTGAGTCGTGGGCTTCAAGAGGAGAGAAAGAGATAGATTGATTTTTTTTACACCTTGGAAAAGAGATGTGTGTGTGTTAGCTTTCTAGTGTGGGAATTATATACCCTAAGACTTATTTAAGGAACCAAAGGAGGGTTTCTATGGAAATTAGTCAAGTGTATGTAAAGATGTAAGACTTGGTTCCCTAGGATAAGTCTTATCCTTGATATTTAGGAAGTAGTCATGCAAACTAGATATTTCTTTGGTCCTATCTCCCCATATCTGGCCACATATACATATAGGTGATGATATTTTGTTAATTTTGAGTATTGGGTATAATCGTAGGTATTTGTTGAAGCGTAGATAGGTTTTGGTGCTTCCGAGAATGCCTAAACGCATTTTATCGTGAAACGTAAGCATTTTACGTAACCAATAAAAATAAGATGAACAAATTTAATAATTATCCTCAAAATAATCACTTAACACTTGCTTGATGTAAACATTTAATTGTTTGATGCCCGTTTACATTGAATGATCATTTTTAGTTTACGCGATTTCACTTAATACTTAAAATTAAGAGCGAATGCGTACAACCCTAAAAATAAACAGTGTATTACATAACGACGTACAATGACCTAAAACACTAGGTGTTATATTAATTGCAGCAAACTTTTGGTCAAAGGTCTACATTTTTTGTTGGGATTGTAAAAATAAATTCAAGGTTGATTCGTTAAAATCAACACGTATTAATGATAAAATATAAAATAATATGAAATTCCCAAACTACCCTTGAGGACAAAGGTAGAAAGGAAAATCACACGATTATATATAATACTACGTATATTAACCGGGAAGTATGATTCCCGGGTCGTTATTCCCCAACGATTTGTGAAATTGAGACCACGT
>BQNB010000761.1:50774-158168 GCA_026074375.1 Tanacetum coccineum
TTTTGTAAAGTTTGTTAAATGTTAGTACTGTTAGTTATTTGTTAATTAATACTGCTAGTTCAAATTAGTACTGCTAGTTATATTTAAGGTTATCTCTATGTATTTTTGTTAATCCTGTGAATAACACTTAATACTGTTAAACATGAAACATGTTTGGATTATGTTTTTCTTGGTGTCAAATTGGTTACTCCATAATGTATTATTTGAGGGGAGGAAACATGTTGGCTGTTCTTAAAGTGTTGGTTGTTACACCACACAACAAATGGTCATCAATTCACCATGTCTAATAGACATCAAGAATTGACTAGTCCAGAGCAAACGGCTCCTGGTAAAGACTTCCCAAATCCATTGATAGTTGGTAGTTTGCCAAAAACTACACTTTGTGTGAATGTGTGAGCTAAAACAAAAGAGACAATTGGTGAGATTGTGCAAAGTGAGCCAAAAGAATTGAGAGTTGTGAGCCTAAAAATAGAAAGAGAGATTGTGTGAAGATTATTCTTTTAAATCTTAGAGTTTGTACTGCTTATGAGTGGAGAAGTTAATACTGCTAGGCATATTTTAGTACTGCTAGGCCTCAGTTAATACTGCTGGATGACCGTTAGTACTGTTTGGGCCTAACAGACTTTTCATTTATTAATAGAGCCGTTGCGATATTTCTGCCAAATACCTATGGAATAGGGGTTTGACCAATTGGACTTTCGTGAATCTACTATATATTCATATGCTTTATTCACGATCACTTCAAATTACTTAATATTGGTCAACGAATATTTCTCTGTTTTCTCTATTACTTTGCAATTAACTTTCTCCAGACTTCATACCTACATCCACGATCATATCCCACTTTCTTAATCACATCTTTCATCATGGCAAGTTTGGAGTTTTGTGATAAACACAATATGGTAGCGTTTCTGGAAAAATCTACGGGAAGTGCAGGGTTTCATCAGATCATCGATTTCATCAATCGAAGTCATATTTGTTATGCCCTTACTAAGAAACCAGAGGTGTGTGTCTCCTTTATACTGTTCCATCTCTAACAATGAAGGTGTTTAGCAATATGAAGAGACCCACCAAGGGATTTTTAGGACAAGAGGTTGCTTTATTTCCTACTATGTTAGATGCTGCTGAACCTTCACCTTCACCTTCTAGAATCACATCTTCACCTTCCCCTACCCCTACACCTTCACCTTCACCTCAACCATCTCCTACTCAACCATCTCCTTCTCAACCATCACCTACTCAACCCTCACCTACACAACTTTCACCAACTCAACCTGGTACAGAATACAATCTTCCCACACCCCATGACTCACCTCTCCATGTTGTTCACTCACATGGAAGTGAGGAGGGTAGTTTGAAACTTCAAGAATTGATGAATTTAGTTAACACTCTTTCTGACAGGATTGGAGTTTTAGAGGCTGACTTGTTGAAGACAAAGAAAACCTACAGTTCTGTTTATACCAAGCTTATTCTAAGGGTTAAGAAGCTAGAGTCTCAGATAAAGATTGAGAAAGCAAAGAAACAAACCAGGGTTGTTATTTCAGATGATGAAGCCTTTAAAGATGATTCTTCCAAACAGGGGAGGAAGTTATTTCATGAAGAGGTTCAAGAAAAAGCTAGTACTGAAACTGAACTATTCATTCAAGAAGTGACTCCAACTAAAGTCATCCATGATAAAGAGGGCAGTGGGAAAGCAAGTGATGAAGTTAGTACTGCTGGCAAGAAGAAAGGTACTGCTAGTGAAGAAGTTTCAATAGTTAGTACTGCTGAGGTACACATTAGTACTGCTGGAGGAACTATTACATACACAAGAAGAAGTGCTGAGAAAAGATCAAGACAGGATAAGGGAAAAGCCATATTGATAGAGGAAGAGCCTAAGAAGAAGTCTAAGAAGGACCTTGAACAAGAACAGTTAAGCTATGCTAGGGATGCTGAAATTGCTAGACAGTGGGATAAAGAAGAAAGGAAAAGAGCTATGGATGAAGCTAAGGCTACAAAGAAGATTGACTGGAATGATCCTTCTGTCATTAGATATCATTCTCTCAAAATGAAGCCAAAGACTATTGCCCAAGCTAGAAGGAATATGATCAAATATTTGAAGAACCAAGGAAATTTTAAGATCACTGACTTCAAGGGGATGTCTTACAATGAAATAAGGCTAATTTTTGAAAAGCTTTGGGATTTTAATCAAAAGTTTGTACCTATGGATGCAGAGAAAGGAAGTAAAAGGCAAAAGTCTCCTGAAAAAGAAAGGGCTCCTGAAAAGATTGTGGAAGAAAAAGTTGTTACACAAGAGGAAAAGGAAGAAGTTGTTAAAGAACCTGGAACAAAGAGAAAGAAGTCAATTCCTAGAAAGAGCACAAGGAAAAGACAAAAGATGGAGGAAGATTCAGAGAAAGAAGAACTCAAAGAATTTTTAGACATCATACCAAGAGAAGAGGTTCCTATAGAAGTTGAATCCATATCTACAAAGTTTCCGATTATGGATTGGAAGTCTTATGTTTTGACTGAGACATTCATGTATTATCAAGTATTCAGGGGAGATAGAAGTTCAAAAAATTATAAAATCTTTACTGAGATGCTAAGAGATTTTGATAGACATGATGTGGAGCAATTATACAGACTTGTTAAGGAAAGGTATAGGGATTCAAGACCAGAAGGGTATGATCTCATGCTTTGGGGAGATTTGCACACTATGTTTGAGCCAAATGAAGATGATGAGTTATGGAAAAATCAGCATCAATACAATCTGCTAAGCTGGAGTTTGTATGATTTCTGTGGTATTCACATGTTATTGATGGAGAATGGGATGGCAATACATATGCTAACAGAGAAGAAATATCCTTTAAGCCAAGAGATGATCTCCAAGATGTTGAAGAAGAGATTAGAAGTTGATCATGAGAGTACACAGGCGATTGAGCTTCTCAGATTTATAAGATCTCAAGTTCAGAAGTGACAAGTTTGTTTGAAAGAATCATTAGCAGAAGAAGAAGACTAGAAGATTTTATTCAGAAGAAACTTGATGATTTAAAGGATAATCACAAGTTTAGGGGAGGATTGTTAGGAATAAATCTTCATATGACTTAATACTGCCAACAGTACTAAAGGAGTTAGTACTGCCAGTACAAAATTAGTACTGCCAAGGTTTCTTAATACTGCTGGTAGAAGAAGTTAGTACTGCTAAATGGTCAAAGCTGATGAACTGAAGATAAGATTGCATGGAGAATATTTCGGATATTCATATTTGAATTGTAACTGATCCTAATAGTTAGGCAGATATAATTGTAAAGGGTTCCTTGTATTTCTATAAAAGGAGATCCCTAGTGTAGAGATAGATAGAACTTTACGAGATACATTTTAGAGAAAATTTGTACACTACAGGTATCATAATATCTCTATTTATTATCTTTGTGTCCTATTCAATCCATATAGAATTGTTGCAAAGTGGTTCTTCAAACATAATTCTTAAACATTTCGAAAATCCCTTCTCTAACTTATCTTCTGGCCCATTCATCCCATATCTATTTAATTACAATCTCTATACAAACTCAGTAGATCATTCTGATATAGATTTCAACATAGCACCAAAATTAATATAGACTATATCTGTTCCATCTTCCCTAACTATTTGGTACACTCCTTTTTCTCCTTGCTTAATAATCTTATAGGTAGCTACACTAGGTGTTTTCATAGCTACAGGAACAGGATTAATTGGAGTTTCAGTACCTGTGGTAGACTCTTCTTGCTCACCAACCTCATCTGAATCTTCAGAATCATTTTCATCAACACTTGTATGCATACCTTTCCTTGCCATCTGTTTTCTTCTTCCAGACTTCTTGGTTGGCTCATCACCCTTTGCTTCAACATCTTTATCATCTTTTAGTCTTTTTGGTGTCTTTGTCTGAAGCTCTTCACCAAATCTTTTCAAACTTGCTTTAGTGGCTTCAAAACTTATTGGTGCTTAAAGGACTCAACTGTTTCACAAGCGTGTTCAAATTCTTCTTGACTTCTTCAAAACTCAATTTCTTCAGCTGAGATTAGCTTCATGTCCCCTGTGATTCTTCAAGTAGTTCATCATATAAGTCTTCAGCTGTGATTGGGTCATGGGCTTGTTTCTTTTAGCTCTAGCTCTTTCTTTAGCAAAGTACTTCTTTCTTTGATTCACAAGATCAACCATCTTCTTTGCAAAATCTTCTCATTAAAAAGTTCCTTCCTAGCATGCTTTTTGACAACTCTGCATTAGCTTCAATCTTTGCTCTAATCAAATCCCAATCTTCATTTGTGTAATGCTGAGCTTCAAACTGAACTTGAGCTTTTCTTTTCTTCTGTTGCTCAGTTAACTCTTCTTCTTCTGCAATTCTTTGTGCTAGGAGAGAATCCAAATGTATTTGCTTAGCCTCCTCTTCTTTCTGTAAGGAATCCAATCTTATTGCTTCTGCAAGGCTAGCTTCTTCTTGTAAAATTTGTTCCTTTGACTTCTTTGGAGTTTCTTCACTGATCATGGGAGCTTTTCCTTCTCTTTGTCCTTTATCTTGACCAGTACTGACTTGTTCACCACCAGTACTAACTTGTTCATTGCCAGTACTAAGTTTAGTACTGCCAGTATTAACTCCTTCAGCAGTACTAACTTGTTCAGCACTAGCAGTATTAACCTGTTCAGCACTAGCAGTATTAACCTGTTCAGCACTAGCAGTATTAACCTGTTCAGCACTAGCAGTATTAACCTGTTCAGCACCAGCATCAACTTCTTCTTGAAAATCCAAGCTTGAGACTACTTTCTTTCCTTTAGTCTCTTTTCTTCTCTTGTATCTCCTTCCCTTGTCAATGGACCTTGACTTTAAAGAGGCAACCTTTGAGAGAGTTTTGGCTGCTTCAAGAGTGTTTGGACTTATTTCTTCCACTTGTTCCTCCCCTGAAGTGTTTACTTTTGTTGTAGGAGGAGTAACCAGTCCTTGTACTGAAGAATCTAGAGGATCATCTTGACTTTTCCTCCCCTGAGCCTCAGGTTCTTCCTCTTCAGAGTCTGTCAAAACCAAATTCCTCCTTTTCATAAACCCTTCCAACTTCTTCACCTTCTTGACTAACTACGTCCACTATTGCATTTCCCTATGCTTAATCTGGTGCGTAGCTTTGGTTGGTTTTTTTGAAGATCATATCCAGCTGTTAATTCTGGATATTAGCTTAGGAACTTCATGAAGGAAATCATTCCTTAGGTACTCTCTTGGAACTTTCGGCAGTCGGCAATCTGTGGACCGGCCAAGAACCGACAGAAGAACTAAAACCCACCCATAAACCAAGTGGTCGACACCCAACAGAGAGGCATACCCACAGATACCGAGAGAGTGCCCCCATCCCCACCCCCTACACACCGCAGCTCTCCGGCGTCACTCACTCTATCAGTGTCCTCGGTCTCAGCCTCCTCAAGTATCTGCCTGGTGGTGGAGTTGTTTGTGGATTGTAGGGATGGTGGGTGATGTTTGTAGGTTGTAGGGATAGGTGTGGTGGTGTGGGTGTTAGGGGAAATTGTTGTTTCTTGTTTGTATGTTGTGCTTTTGCTAGGGATAGGTGAGGTCGGAGGTGGTGGTAGGGATAGGGTGTGTGGGTGATTGGTGGTTGTTTGTGGGTGTAGGGATAGGTGGTGGTGTTTGTACTTGAGGTGTTGATGAGGATGGTTGGGATTGAGCCACAGCAGCATGTTCTTGTCCTGCAGTTGGGTTAGTAGCAACAAGTAACATAGAAGGAAATAAAGGTCTTGGTGCCCCCCGAAAACCCCTTTCATATTCCAAAGATCTTTTTGGTCCAGGCTACAGCTAGATAAGGTATGTTTGTTTTCTGTTTTGATATATGTCAAAATCATTTGCAGGGAAAACGAGGATACATCAAAACTTTGTCTTGCTCTTCAAATTTGCACCATACCATCAAAAATATGCTATTAGAAAATTATTAAACTTCTACAGTGGATAGACAGATCAAGAGCTTTAAGTAGCAATATTGCTAACGAATTGAATTCATCCACCACTTTTAGAGCTTATACAGTGTAAAAGATGGTGGACTAAGTATCGCCATTGGGGTGTAAAGAAACTTTTCCAAAAGGTAAAGGTTCCATCAGTAGGATACCCTATTTGCCCCATACCCTCAAAAAGGTCATCATTAGGCAACATTGTAATTCCTGTGGCGTCATCTAATTGAAGTGAATCCCTAATTGACGCTCTCAGAGATTGTGTCCTTATGGAATCAATGGTTGCATTAATTTCTAAAAGACCATCAGCTTTAGTATTGCGATAGCACTATGCCAAAAATTGTTTGAACAAGAGAATCATAGATAGTTGGTTATTCAAGTTAAAGCATACCTGAGGTTTGAACCTCGAAGAAAATCCACTATCTCAGCAAACCCTGCACTCTCGTTAGGCTTGCGCAAAAACCCCACTTGATTGTGTTTGTCACAATACTTTAATTGAGCCATTGGACAACCGTATTAAGTACTTGGGTTTTGATGCGAATGAAATTGTAGATGCTGGTAACAGAACTCTTGACTATTTTCGTTATAAAGGAAATTTTTACTTAGCAAAAGAAAAGGAGATAGCAATAAAGATAAAAGTATGAAAGAGAAATCAAACTTTATCTATATATAGCTACTCTGTTGTACGACTATTGCGCCGTAAAAATCTCTAACGGTAACATTTAAACAGTGATAAAACAGAAAAAGTCAAATTTCCCGCAACCAGCATTAACAATAACCTTACACAGTTACTTAACAATTTACACTACCAGACTTAATTTGGTCAAACAGAATTAATTAAGAGTCAACCCGAATTAACTCTTTTTCAACCAGAATTAAGTATGTATGAAAAATGGTCAATTGTTAAAAACCTTGGCACTCCTCCCTTTCATCCATGCTATGCCTGCAAAAGTAGTCTAAAACAAAGAAAAACATATTGCAAAAATTGTATAAACAGAATTAATGAAAACTAACTACCTGAATTAACTCTACTTAACTACCAGTATTAAAATTAACTAATTAACAGTATTAAGATTACTTAGCTACCAGAATTAAAATTTACTAATTAACAGTATTAAGATTACTTAGCTACCAGAATTAAAATTTACTAATTAACAGTATTAAAATTACTTAGCTACCAGAATTAAAATTTACTAATTAACAGTATTAAAATTACTTAGCTACCAGAATTACCAAATGATACAACTAAGCCTCCCCTTAAATGTTGCTATGGGTTGATCATTTCCAATGGCTACCTAAAAGTAATTAAAAAAATCGTGGTCCATCAAAATTGTTTTGGTCAAATTAAGTCAGCGACATTTAAGTCTGTGTGGTATCTCTCTCCAACCATTATGAGCTTTTCTCATAAACAATCTCTTATGGAAGTGGTGTATGATCTCGATGTGCTTGGTCTTAGAATGGATAGATGGGTTTCGTGCACAAAGCAAGTGTTGTGCTTTCATTATCAATGTGGATTTTGGTATTCTTGATGTTGAAACACATAGTCCAGCAATTGATTTTGAACCACAATACTTGTCCACACATTTTGCAAGCAGCCTAATATTTTGCTTAGTTGTTAGTGGGTACAATGTTCTGTTCTTTACATTGTCATGAGATAAGATTTGTCCAAGAAATTGACAACCACCTGTTGGGGATTTCCTTTCAAGGTTGGATCCTCACCTTAGCTTCACTATCAGAGAATGCTTCCAAGTCAAAGGGTGATTCCCTAGGATACCATAATCCCAGGTTTGGTTTGCCCTTGAGATACTTGAAGATCCTCTTGACAGCATTGAGATGAGAAGTCTTTGGAGTTACCTGAAAATGTGAACAAACACATACTGCATACATAATATCAGGTCTAGAAGCAGTTAAGTACATGAGGGAACCTATCATAGATCTGTACAAGTGTACATCTACGTCAATAGCTTCCTCATCCTTTGTCAAAGGCAATTTGGTCTCCAGGGTTCTGTGATTGCAGATTTCACATTCACAGATCTAATTTCTTGAGTATCTCGCTACATACTTGTCTGTGAGAATATAAAGATGCCTCATTGTTCTGCTTGACTTGTAGACCTAAGAAGAAGGTGAGTTCACCCATGGAACTCATTTGAAATCTGCTTTTCATCAATGCTTCAAACTCAGCACACCAAGACTTGTTGGTAGAGCCAAAAATGATATCATCAACATACACTTGAACTAGCATGATATCCTTTTTGTATTTTTAATTAATAAAGTCTTTGTCAATTGTGCCCTCTTGTATCCTGCTTCTTACGGAATGTTGATTAGAGTAGCATACCAAGCTCTAGGAGCTTGATGTAGTCCATACAAAGCTTTGACCACCTTATAACCTTATTTGGATGATCAGGATCAACAAAACCAGGAGGTTGTGAGACATAGACCTCTTCTCTTTAGTGCATATAGAAAAGACTTTTTAGCATCCATTTGGTAGACTATGATCCCCATAAATGAGGCAAAGGCCAAAAATAACCTGATAGCTTCACATTCTTGCACAGAGACAAAAACCTTATCATAGTCAATAACCTTCTTCCTGTGTGTACCCTTGGGCCACCAATCTTGCTTTGTTTCTCACAACCACACCTCTCTCATCTCTTTTGTTTCTGTAGACCCACTTGGTGACAATCACCTTCATTCCATGAGGTAGATCTACAAGAACCCATACTTGTTGTAGCTTGAATTGTAACAGTTCTTCTTGCATGGCTTAAACCCAACTGTCATCTTGTAAAGCTTCATCATCTTTTTAGGTTCATCTTGAGATAGAAAGCAGCAAAACAAACAATGTGTTTGGGGGAAAATCTTTGGTGAGTGTTTCTTTGCTGTTTTTGAGTATGACGAGAAGAGCATGAGCTCTTGATTTTGTGCTGCACTTTGTCCTAGTTTGCAACAATGACTTAGGATCCACCAGTATTTGACTTTTTTGGGTGAATACTATGATATCATAAGTGTAGGAGTAGGATCTAACTTCTATTTTTGTTGAAGACTATTGAAAGTCAGTTATCACACCTTCTCATCATAAGAATGCCTCATTAAAAATTCCTGTTCTCAGGCTTGTGAAAGATTTCGAGCTATGTCATAAGTGAATCATCATGTTCAAAGCCTACAGTATTAACTTGTCTGTCTACAGTAGTAAGTGGAGTAGTACTAGGGTTAGTGTTGTTTTCAGAGGACATTCCATAAATGCTTTAGGGGCAATTTCTTCCAACTCTCTTCTAAAAGCTTGAATCTTAGGATTAGTAGAGGAATCCTTCATCTCTGTTTGAGGTTCTTTCAAGGTCTCCTCTGGCTTTGAGTTTTTGGAAGTTGTCCTTGATGCATCTTTTTCTTCAGGAATCTTGACAGCTGAAGGCATAACAATAATTCCACTTCCTCTCTTTATCCTCAGAAGCAATTGAAGAAACCTGCCCTGTAGTTTCTCTAATAATACCTACATGGTTAGCTTGATTCTCCAAGATAACAGGTAATATAGTTATTAGAGTCAGTAGTTAGTCAATATCAAAATCCATCTATATCTTAATTCCTTTTGACATTGGTTTTTTTCAAGAAAATTAACATGCAGGATTATCTTCTCTCTTTTGGTTACTAGATTGGTAACCTATAGGCTTTGCTGTTTAGAGAGTAACCAACTAAGAATCCTTCATCAGATTTTCTATCAAACTTTCCAAGCACACTAAGAGTATCTAGGATGGTTACATGACACCCAAAAGGTCTTATGTAGCTTATAATTGGTTTGTGAAATAAAAGCTCATATGGAGTTTTGTGTTGAGGTTTTGTCACTCTAAACTATTGACAAATTAGCAAGCAGTACTAACTTCTTCAGCCCAAAAGGTGGTTGGTAAGAGTGAATCTGCTAGCATAGTTCTAGCAGCTCTCAATTAAGTTCTATTTTCATCTTCTCTGCAACTCATATTTTGTTGTGGGAGTTCTGGCAGGAAGAACTATACTCTTGTTTTATACCCTTGTTGCCACAAATTTCACGGGCAAATCTGCTATTTTAAATATTCAGTTGCCTTTATCTGATCATAAATTGATTTACTTATGACTAAGCTGGTTTTCAATCTGCCTCAATAAAGGTCAGAGTTGTCACTAGTTTCACCTTAGAACGCCAAAAGAATACCCAACAATATCTTGTACAATCTAGTGATATAACAAGACAATAACTTGCATGATTAATGCTTTTCACAGAAGTAGGACCAAAAAGATCCATATGCAAGGTGTGAAGTGGCTTGGTGATCAATCTTTCTAACTTGGCCTTGCAAGAGGCCCTATGTTGTTTGCCTTTATGGCAAGCAACACATGTGTGGTCATTTTTGAAAACCTTGGAAGGTAAACCTCTTACAAGGTTTCCCTTCACAAGTTTGTTTAGATTTTTAAAGTTGATATGACCCAATCTTCTATGCCACAATTTAGATTCATCAGATGTGGCCTTAGCAATCAAACAGGCAAAACCTTTAGCAGGAGAAGGTGTCTTCATGTCAAAACTGTACTGTGTGATGTCTAGGGACCTTTAAGAGTATCTGATTTTCATCAGGCATCTTAAAGTCAGAGGACACCACAAGACATTCAGTCTCAGTAAAAAGAACCTTATGCTGCTTATCACAAATTTGTGATATAGAGAAAAGGTTAAAATGCCCTAATTCTTTCACAAAGGACACACTGTCAAAATCTAAATTGCCTACTCTTATTCTACCTTTACCAGAGATGTAGCCTTTGCTACCTCCAAAGGTAACAGATCCCCCATTGAATTCTTCAAAATCCTCTAGTTGATCCTTGTTACCTGTCATGTGCCCTGAGCATCCACTATCAAATATCCCTCTATCTACCATGTTCTTCAGTGGATGTTCCTGCACATAAATAAGAGAAATTAGTTTCTCTTAGGGACCCAGGCCTTTGCAGGCTTGGGTCTGCCTTGTGGACCATTAGCATTCACAGTTCTAATAAAGAAAGGTCCACTGTTATAATTGAAGTTTGGCCTAGTATCCCTCCAATCATAACTTGCTGAGGTCTTACTAGCAGATCCCCAACTTCCCATTACAGCATTAGTATGAGCCATTTGTGCTGTAGACTTTGCAAAAGGTCTTCTTACAGATGAATATGATTTTGAAAAATCCCTTCTTTGATTAATTTGATCCATCTGTGGTCTTTTGGGACTCATACTGTTTGAGGTTGTGCTAACAGAATTAACTTTAGGACTAACAGTATTAACTTTAGGCCTATCAGAATTAACTTTAGGCCTACCAGAATTAACTTTAGGCCTACCAGAACTAATATTTGTCCTACCAGTATTAATATTAGGCCTAACAGAATTAAACTTTGGCCTACAAGTATTAAGTTGTACTGATCTAGGAACAAAATTATTAGAGTGATTAATCCTGTTTGCATTTGTCCATACTGGTTTTGTCACCCCATTACCAGTATTAACAACCCTCTTTACCTCAGCTTCCCTAGCCATTTTCTTTTCATTAATTGTCACAGTCTTTAATCAAAGGTGAACTTAGACTACCACAAAAAAAACATTTTTCTTTGATAAAAAGAGTAACATTCCCTAAATATCTTTTCATCATATCATTCCAACTCTTCCTATTAACTTTATGTGTTTCATTATCTTTGAGAGGTTGCCTAGGAGTTTTTATGTGTGAGACACAACTAGGTGCAACTTCTGTTGATTTTGGAACAGACACATCTTTCTCATTTGTTACTTCCAACCTTGACTTAGACATCTCATTAGGTTCATCTAAACTTTCTGATTCAGTCTCAAAAGAGTGCTCAGAAGTATTTCCACAAGATCCTTCACTGTCATTGGATTGACAGGTAGAATGCTCAGAAGAATTGTTTGTCATCTGACACACCTAATTTTAGGTTTTGAGGATCTTCTTGCCAGAAACTTACAAAGCTTCATCAATTACCTCCTGTTGGTTGAGGTACAGGTATAATCTCCACTTAAAGGAGGTGGGACTCCTTTAAAGTCATTGGTCTTTGTAAATCTACTGTATGAAGGCTTTCCTATTGAATCCTCTTTTGAAAAACACTTAAAGACAGATAAGTCGCATTTCTTCATCATTACTTTAGAACTTCATTATTAGATTGTATTTCAAACCCCTTAAGCCAAGTTTATCATTTGAACTCATGCCAGAATTAATTAATCTCCAAAGATTCTTGGAAGAATTGTTCCATGAATCTACTGTTTTCTGCAATTGTTCCTTTTCTTTTACAGCTTTCATTCCTATTCTCCTATATCTTTTAAGCTTTTCATCTTTTTCATGTATTGATATTAGATTGAAATGCAAGCTTTTCATTTAGAGAAAGTTGCTGTTTTTGAGAAGTAACAAGTTGAGCTTCTAGTTTCTTAACAGCTAGACTATAGGCAAGTATTTGTGCTTCTTGATCACCTAACTGATTCATTTGTTCATCAAACAGTGTTTTAAGCTTATTATATGAATCAATACAAGTTTTAGAACACAAAGATACCTCATTGCTTGAGCTGATAGCCATAAGTGCATGATTTGATTCTTCAGCTTTGTATGTTTCTCCCCAATTGACATTCCCTCATCACATTGTCAGGCAAAACCCATATGATTTTCTCTTGCTTCACAGCTTCTTGTGTTGATAAAGAGAGTCTCTCTTCTTCTTTCCATCATATGTCCCCTTTGCTGTACATTCTCTAGCAAAGTGACCAGTGTTGTGACAATTGAAACACTCAAGCTTCTTTTTGTCAAAACCAACAGGGGTTTTTCCATCCACTCGAACTCTCCTTCCTGTTTTCTTTGAAAAAACTTCTTCATTCGATTAGCAATCTTTTGCTATTTGCCAAAATTGATGTTCCATTTTCTTCAAATATCTACTTCTATCAATCTAGTTCCAAATCTTTCTTGAAGTAAGTCCAAATCCTCTGTTTTGTTTGGCAAAAGAGAGTGGATTACTTCATCAGCTAAACCAGCAAGAACTTCTTTTTCAGGAACATTGGTTGATGAAGTAGATTAGAAGGAGTTGAAAGAAACTGTATGCACAAGAGAACACAAGACTTAACCTTATTAGTGGTACTTTTGCTTTGTGAAAACAAAAGGCAACATTTAGGCACTTGAGGATGGTTTTGGAGCACCTTGAATTTCTTGCTCAAAACACTCTAAGGTTATTGACAAACGATCAATAGTTAAATTGTCAATCTCTGGGATTAGTTCTCTTTGTCATTGCCAGATTGGGACCATGCTGAAGGCAAAGATCTAAGAAACTTATGATTTTGCATCTTCTGTTGATACTCTCTAGCACATGGTGCTTTCCAATTGAGAAAGTAACTGTTGAACATGTTCATATCACTTTTTCTAGTCCTTCAGAATTTGGATATCTTAATGCTTCAATTGTTGTTTGAAAAACAGCTTCTGCATTTTCTGTGAATTTGCATATTACCACCAAACCTAGTTCTAATGGCTTCCCTGATCTCTTTGGCTTCATCCATTCCATGAATCTTCTAATATGTTCTTTAGGAATGGCCATCAGCAAAAATATTCTTAGCATTCCTTTCCTTTTAAACCAGCTTGAATCATTGCAGCAGAAACTGGTGTCAGTACTCGAAACAACACCATCTTTCCAGATTTATTATATTCTTGGAGTTTACCATTCCGAATTACCTTCATACTTCATTGTCAATGTACTCAAGAGTATTGCTCCATCTCCATTACCCATATATTATACTCCTTCCTTTTTGAATTGTGGGAGTTTGATATTTGAGATTGCAGTGGTTTGGGGAATCATTTATTGTTGTGGTTTAGGTGCAGCACCAATGTCTGATGCATCTTCATGATTTGATTCTTCACCATCACTGAGATGTTGTGAGAAATCATCATTTGCAGGTTGTGACATTTTGGAATTGTTTGTTGTTTGTGGTTCTATAGTTTCTTCTTTCTCAGAGTCCCTCTAAAGGCTCTGATACCACTTGTAGGTCCTTGGTATTGGATCTGACTAGCCTTTTGTAGACGCATAGACAACTTGGATTAATCAAATTAACTATATGAGTGACATGGACTATGAATAATCAAGTGTTAATGCGGAATCTTAACACAAGAGTAAAGAAGAAATGACAATACTAATTTACTATAAAGCTCTATGCTTCTATATATTTCTCAAATCGTGTTTTTAACATTGTGCCTTAGGGTTCCTCTTATACACCAAGGAAAACCCTAATGGGCTTTACAACCGTGTGAAAGGATAACACATATCCTTTCCTAAGATATCTCCTAAGATATCTCTAGTAACTTTACTATTCTTCTGTCATAAAAACAGACTTAACTATAACAGAATTAAACTATGACCAGTACTAACTTTAGTTTGCTAAGATACCAGTACTAACTTAGTATACCAGACTTAAACTTAGGTATTGCCTAGTATTAATCATATACTAACAGAACCTAACTAATTACTACTAGACTTAAACTTTTATACCTACAGTATTAAGTCTGTTACAATCTATTTTCCCAACATAGAATCACATCTTCACCTTCCCCTACACCTACACCTACACCTACACCTTCACCTGAACCATCTCCTACTCAACCATCTCCTACTCAACCATCTCCTACTCAACCATCTCCTACTCAACCATCACCTACTCAACCCTTACCTACACAACTTTCCCACACACCTGGTTACAGATAATCTTCTACACCCATGACTCACCTCTCCCATGTTGTTCAACTCACTTGGAAGTGAGGAGGGTGTTTGAAACTTCAGAATTGATGATTTTTAGGTTAACCTCTTTTGACAGGATTGGAGTCTAAGTTTTAGAGGCTGCTGTTGAAGACAAAGAAAAACCCTACAGTTCTGCTATCTACCAAGCTTATTTAAGGGTGCAAGAAGCTAGAGTCTCAGATCAAGATTGGAAAGCAAGGAAACAAAAAACCAGGGTATTCTTTATGATGATGAAGCCTTTGAAGATGATCTTCCAACAGGGGAGGAAGTTTTTTTTATGAGAGGTTCAAGAAAAAAGCTAGTACTGTTGAAACTAACATTTTCATTCAAGAAGTGACTCCAACTGAAGTTCATCCAATGAGGCAAAGAGGGCAGTGGGAAAGCCCAAGTGATGACGGTTAGTACTGCTTGGCAAGAAGAAAGGTATGCTAGTGAATGAAGTTCTAACTGTTCAGTATGTGAGGTACCACATTTAGTTACTGCTGGAGAAATGTTACAATTCAAGAAGAAATGCTGAGACAAGATCAAGAAGGATAAGGGAACAAATGTATTTTTGATTAGAAGAATAGCCTAAAAAGACAGTCTAGAAGCTTGAACACATGAACAGTTAACAGCTATGCTGAAGCAATTAGGGCTTAGAGAGCAAATGATATGAGGAAAACAAAGAGCTCAATTGTAGAGTATGAGGGAGATGCTAAACAGTGGGATGAAGAAGAAAGAAAAAGAGCTATGGATGAAGCTAAAGCTACAAAGAAGATTGACTGGAATGATCCTTCTGTCATTAGATATCATTCTCTCAAAATGAAGCCAAAGACTATCGCCCAAGCTAGAAGGAATATGATCAAATATTTAAAGAACCAAGGAAATTTTAAGATCACTGACTTCAAGGGGATGTCTTACAATGAAATAAGGCCAATTTTTGAAAAGCTTTGGGATTTTAATCAAAAGTTTGTGCCTATGGATGCAGAGAAAGGAAGTAAAAAGCAAAAGTCTCCTGAAAAAGAAAAGTCTCCTGAAAAAGAAAGGTCTCCTGAAAAGATTGTGGAAGAAAAAGTTGTTACACAAGAGGAAAAGGAAGAAGTTGTTAAAGAACCTGGAACAAAGAGAAAGAAGTCAATTCCTAGAAAGAGCACAAGGAAAAGACAAAAGATGGAGGAAGATTCAGAGAAAGAAGAACTCAAAGAATTTTTAGACATCATACCAAGAGAAGAGGTTCCTATAGAAGTTGAATCCATATCTACAAAGTTTCCAATTGTGGATTGGAAGTCTTATGTTTGTTGAGACTTTCATGTATTATCAAATATTCAGGGGAGATGGAAGTTCAAAGAATTATAAAATCTTCACTGAGATGATAAGAGATTTTGATAGACATGATGTGAGGAATTTGAAGAATGTTTAAGGAAAGTTATAGGCTTCAAGACAGAGAAGGTATGATATCCATTTTTTGCTTTGGGTGAGATTTGCACACTTTGTTTGAGCCAAATGAAGATGATGAGTGTATGGCAGATTATGCATCATTCAATCTGCTAAGCTTGGAGTTTGTATATGATTTCTGTGGTATTCAACAATGTTATTGATAGAGAATGGATGGCATACATTATGCTGAATGAAAAGTAAAGATACTTTAGCCTAAGAATATGATGATCCAGTGTTGAGAAGGAGTAGAGGTTGATCCATGAGAGAACACAGGGCGGTTGAGCTTCTCAGATTTTATAAGCATTCTCAGTTCAAAAGTGATACTGTTTTGTTTGAAAGAATCATTAGCAGAAGTAAAAAAGAATAAAAAGATTTTATTCAGCAAAGAAGCTTGATGATTTTAAAGGGTACAATCACAACGTTTATGGGGGATTATTAGGAATTCAATTCTTCATCATGACTTTAGACTTGCCAACAGTACTAAAGGAGTTAGTACTGCCAGTACAAAGTTAGTACTGCCAGTATTAAGTTAGAACTGTCAATGTTATTTAATACTGCTAGTTGAAGGAGTTTGTACTGCTAAATGGTCAAAGCTGATGAACTGAAGATAAGAATGCATGGAGAGTATTTCGGGATATTTAGATATGGAATTGTAACTGATATAATTCGACACTTAATCTTATAAAATCTAAAAATCGACCTTCCCGACCTCCAATTGACATGAGGCCGGATTTTACAGAAACTAGACTCTTTGAATTTAACTTTAGGCTCAAGAATCATGTTAAAACCAATTTTTATCATTAAGATATACCCCGTTGAACATGACCTAAAATTCTGCCCAGAATTATTAACCATGAAAACCCTAATTAACACCCATCAAAACCAACCCTAGGGTTTCTAATCTTGTAGTTTTTATTAATAACACATTTAATGATCATCTTAGGGTTTCATAACATGTAATTTAACCATTTTAATTAGATTAAACCCTAGAGAAATTGACAAGAACATAAACACATTATTTCTTACAATCTTTTAGGTTTTTATGAAAACTTTTGCATATGTAATCATGGTGACAACAAGAATGAAACAAAATCAAGAATTACCTATGGAATGAGGGAGGAGTACAAAATCAAACACCAAGAACACACCAAAGATTGAAGATCAAACCACACCAAGAACACCAAAACTTCTAGGATTACTCAAAAACACCTAAACCTTCTTCTTGCTTGAAGCTTTTATGGAGGAATACACAAATTTATGGAGTAAGAATTTTAAGAGAATAATGAGAATGGGAGAGAGGAGGGGGCGGTTTATATAAGAGGGGAGAGGGGGAGACAAGATCTTCTTATTCCTTTAGAAGATTACAAGAGATTTGATCAAATCTCTTTACACTTATTACTTAAGATAGGTATTTGCGAAAAAGGAAAAGAAATATATACTAAACATAAGGGGGGGGGGGTTTTGTAGATAATATAGGAATTTATATATATTTTTTAAACAAATAAATATCTAAGGTTATGCATTTATAATGCACAAATAATTATAACCTAAGGTTTTAATGTCAAATACTTATTATTCAAACTTAGGTTATATTCAAAATGGTGAAATAAAAATATAAACCAAATTTTTAGGTTTTACAACTCTTCCCCTCTAAAAAGAAAATTTCGTCCTCGAAATTAAAATAGGTAGATAAATTTAGGGTTATTCAGATTACCAAAGATAACACGGTTTGTATGACAAATGATAGGGGCGCGATGAACAGTCAACCAATTCATACGAAGAATAAAATCAAAATCACTCAGTTCTAAGAGAGGCAAATTAGTAAAACAAATCTTATCATCAAAAAGAAGCGGACAGTTCGGATATTCGTGGTCAGACTTTTTATAGGCGTAGATATCAATAAGGTATAATTAAGTTGCGTAAGGAAGATGCCAAGGTGTTTAATAAATGAGACAGAAATCACAGAATGTGTTGCACCCGTATCAAATAAGACAAAACAGCACGACCATTCAAGAAGAGAGTTTCCGAAATGGTACCTGAAGAGTTAGCCGCCTAATCCTTGGTCAAAGAAAATACTTGACCCTTAGCAGCAGGTTGAAACAGCGAAGACAATTTAGAGTTAAGATCAAAATATGAAAGGAATCGACCATATCAAAAGGAAGCCTAATGTCTACCCAATCCTCACAGGTCATAACCTAGGTTCTACAAGTCGATCTGGCTCTGATACCATAATTGTAACACCATGCTCCGATAAAGACACCAGGAGTCACATTATGGTGTCATATCAGAACATATAAACGCAAGCGACTTTCTGTCGAAGACTTGCGTCCTTATGTATTTCCCCTTACGATGCGACCCTTCTCATTAGTCACCTCGATCAATTTCGAACCCTCAATGACCCGTTCACCGACCTCATTCCAACAAACAGGTGCCCTGCACTTTCGCCCATACAAAAGCTCATATGGAGCTGCCTTAATGCTAGCATGCCAACTGTTATTGTACGAAAACTCCACAAGACACAAATACTCATCACCAATTTCCAGTCCCAATTCCCCCCCCCCCCCCCCCCCAAGAGGTCACACAAGACCTCAACATATCCTCTAAGGTCTGAATAGTCCGTTCCGTCTGTCCGTCAATCTAAGGATGAAACGCCGTACTAAACTTGAGTCGAGTCCCCCAAGCATTTTGTAAACCCTTCCAAAAGCGAGAAGTAAAACGTGGATCCCTATCCGATACAATTTCTGCCGGTGTCCCATGTAATCGAATAATCTCTTGCTGAAAAATTTCCGCCAGTCTACTAACCGAAAAATCCTTTTGAATTGGTAAAAAGTGAGCTGACTTAGTCAGAAAATCAACCACCACCCAAATTGCATCATTCTTCCTTTTAGTGCGTGGGAGTCCTGTCACAAAGTCCATGGAAATCTCGTCCCATTTCCAAACAGGAATATCCAAGGGTTGAAAAAGACCACTTGCACGTTGATGCTCAATTTTCACTTGCTGACATGTTAAACACCTTGCCACGAACGTAGCTATATCCTGCTTCATACCATTCCACCATAAATGCTGCTTCAAATCTCCATACATCTTAGTAGCACCTAGATGGATAGAGAAAGGAGAACTGTGAGCTTCTAACAACACAGCTTCTCAAAGAGCCGGATCGTCAGGAACACACAATCTTTTATCAAACCAGATTACACCATCGTTATCCACTCAAAATTTCGTCTATTCATCCTCCTCCGCTTTCTGTAACACAGACCATAACTCACTATCCTCCTTCTGAGCTTCTTTTTATTCGCAAGATAAGATTAGGTTCAATCTTCATGCTAGCCCAATAACCATCAGACCCACGAATACATTGACAGTTTATTTCCATGCGTTTAAGTCCTTGATTGATTCAGTTCAATTTAAGACTCGCCAAGTATGCTCCGACTTTCCTACTAAGTCAATCCGCCACACATTAGCTTTTGCCAGGATAGGATACTGAATGTTTGCGTCATAATCCTTGAGAGTTCCAACCAACCGCCTTTTGGCCTCATATTCAGGCTCTTTACTGGTAAAGAACGTATTTAGACTCTTATGATCAGTAAAGATGTCACAAGTTTCCCCATACAAATAGTGTCCTCCATATCTTAAGAGTAAAAACAACTGCCGCCAACTTCAAGTCGTGTGTAGGATAATTCACCTCATATGGTTTTAGCTGTCTCGATGCATAAGCAATAACCTTACCATGTTGCATAAGTACACACCCAAGGCCTTTCTTCGAAGCATCGCTATAAATCTGATAACCACCAGTGCCAAGAAGAAGGGTAATACGGGAGCAAAACCAATCTCGTTTATTCAGCATCTTGCAAAACTCTTCTCCTGTTCCTTTATGCCCCAGAAAAACTTCTCACCTAAGTCCTCATAGCTTCGTCCGGAAAAGCCAAACGAGAAAATCCTTCCACAAATCATCCTAAGTAGCACTGCAAGAATCTAAGAAAACTTCTAACCTCAGTCATGTCTCGGTCTTTGGCCATTTAGTGATGCCTCAAACCTTCGCATGATCCATGGTAAAACCATCTGCCGATAAACTATATGGCCTAAAAAACCGCGACCGCTCCAACCAGAATTCACACTTCGAAAATGTTTGCATAAAGCTTCTTTTCGTGCAACATCCCAACACAATTACGAAGAGATCTTCAATGCTCCTTCCTACGTCTTCGAATTACACCAATGATTCATCAATGATATTATGACAGAATTTACCAAAATACTCATAGAAAACTCGATTCATATCAAATCTATGAATTACAGCCGGAGCATTACAGTCCAAACGGCATCACAATGAATCATAATGACCATAACGATATAGAAAGCAGTTTTAGGAACACCTCCCTTGTCACTCCCTAACAGATGGTAGCCAGATCTTAAAATCAATTTTGGAGAAAAAATATGTCACCCCTAATTCGAGGTGGGATAACGATTCCTAATAGTGACACAGGTTCAGCTCCTGATAATCCAATACATAGTCGCAAATGTTACCATCCTTCTTACTTACAAATAGACTAGAGCGCCCCAAGGAGATACACTCGGACGAATAAACCACACCACTAGGAGTTCCTAAAGTTGCTCCATTAATTCCTTAACTCATCGGTGCCCATACGATGTGGGCTTTAGAAATAGGTTCATCCCCGAACACACACACCACAATACTAAATATCCACCTTCACGTTTCAGTTGGAATTCCCGGGGAAGTATTTTCTAGAAATACATCAGGAAAAACCCGAACAACCTGATGGCACTTCAAGTGTTAGTGGGGACCATCCAAAGAATAATCCTTGATGATGGCCTAAGAAACCAACCACAACCCATTAGAAATAATGCACGAGCATACAAAGTCATAAATGATCAATAATATAGGCTTAATCATGCTAGGATCCTAGGTAAGACCCAACGCTGTGAACAAACGCACTTCCCCATCGATCCCCGAAATAACTGTTTCCCCCCCGGATGGAATCGTGAAGTCATACATAAACCGCAACCCAGCCCAGGAAATCAATACACACACAAGACATCACCAAGAGTGACACAGCATTAGCAAGCCCGTAAACCTATATCGCAACAAAACGAAGCGGACAATTTTGGAATTCATGTTTAAGACCACTAAAAACCAATTCATATGCAAGATATATCGATAAAGTAACAATACGTGTCGTAGTTGTTTGAGAAGATAAAATGGAGCTAATGCCAACGAAACCTAAATCAACAGAAGTGTTGGTTATGCACCTCCGGACAAATAAGACAAAACAAGCCACATTACCATGTCCAAGAGATAGTACCAAACGGTACCTGAAGAGTTAGCTGCCTGCTCCTTGGTTGAAGAGAACACTCGTCCCTTAGTATCAGGTTGTTTGTCGTTCCCACTTCCTTTGCCATCGTTTCTGCTATTCTTAGGGCAATCCCTAGCCATATGCCCAGTCGAACCACAAATGAAGCAAGCTTCAGTAACCCTGTAACATGCCTTGCCCGGATGAAGTTTCCCACATGTTTCACATAGAGGAGAGGAGGCATAGTTCGGGTATCCCTTTTGACCTGAAGACCCAGAAGAACGGTTGTACTACTGACCACGGTTCTGTTGATATGACCTTTGATTATTGTTGCCTAACCGCTGCTGTCCAAACTAGCGGCCAATCATAACCATTCTGTATCGAATTACAGCCCCTCTGATTATTACCCTGCCTATCATACCCACGCCCATCATACCTCTTCTGATCATGCCCTCTCTGATTGTTACCCTGAGTCGTTGGTCGAATACAGTCCCAATCACGGTTCCTCTTGTTATTCTGAACTGACCTCTCGTGGAGAATCTTAATGTTCCTAGCAACATTGGCCACCTGAGCCACATCAGTAAATTCTGTGTTCACAATCCCATCCAGAATCCAGTCACAAAGTGCCCACTTGAAATTCTTGGCCTGTTTTTCCTGGGTACCTGCCTTCTTTCCCAAGAAGCCTGCCAACCTGAGAAACCTCTTCATAAACTCACCACTGGTTCACCATCTCTCTGACGAATCGTGTGATATTCCCTCTCATACTTCTGCTGCTCAGACCTAGGAAAATACTGCAAAAAGAAGAGTTCACGAAAATCCTTCCATGGTAAGGTAGCCACGTACGTCTCACCTCCTTTGGCTTGTTTAACAGCCTTCCACCAACTGAGAGCATCACCTTCCAACTTGTAACTTGCCAACCTAGCCTTGAACTCATCAGCACACCCCAACACCTCGAACAGCTTCTCAATGTGAGCAATCCAGTTTTCAGCATCAACTAGAGTAGTTGCGGAGCTAAAAGATCGGGGCTTCTTTTTCCCAAACCTTTCCAACCAGGTGTGAATGGTAGGGGGTTGTTCACTACTGCCCCCAGCACCATTCTGACGAAGCTTATTAGTGTTCTGGGGAGTGAGACCAGGTAGCAATGCATTGATTACCCGTTGCACCGCCTCATCAAAAGCAGGACCCGAAAATTCAGGGGTAGATTGACGAGTGTTCACCATCTGAGTAATCGACATTTGAAACAGCGAATACAATTTAGAGTTAAGATCAAAATACGAAAGGAAGCGATAATATCAAAATACAGAAGGAAGCCTAATGTCTACCCAATCCTCACAGGTCATAACCTAGTTTCTACAGGGCTCAACCTGGCTCTGATACCAAATTGTAACACCTCGCTCCGACAAAGAGACAAAGCATTACATTTTGGTGTCATATCAGAACATATATAAAAGCAAGCGGAAGACTTTATTAATCAAAATACCAAGTCATGAAATAAAATGACTTCCAACAGTATTAAATTCCAACAAAGTCAAATGAAAGAAATCTTCAGAAAAAAAAGGTCTTAAAACATAAATCCAGATCAAAAGGGTTCTTCTAAAGGTGGGTCCTCTAAAAGCTCCTACTCTCAACACTCATTTCCCAGCTTCCCGCTTAATACCTGCCGCAGGAAAAGAAAACGCGGCTGAGCTAACGCTCAGTGAACAGATATAATAATAATAACGGAAATAAAACGAAGGGATGAACGAAACGAATATCGAGATCCTGTCAAACAAATGCCAAACGATATATATAGAACAATGAATAGGATAAGAGTAATCAAGGAATGCCCACGAGCCCAAACAAATGTCTAAACATGATACATGAATAGACCCTAAACAAATAATCAGATAATCATAATCAAATGTACACAGGCAAGCAACTCTTGTTGTACCAAATGTGATATGGGGTGTATTGCACACACACAACCATTCACCTAAACTGAACGAAACAAAGTACCTAAGATGCATCCATAAGCTCCCAGCAAAACAAAGTTATATCCGTGTACACAAGCACTATGGCGAGTGTACGAACATATATAATCAAATCATAATAAGTGCACATACAAAAGGGAACGCCGTGGACTAATCACACCGCCACAGATAGTGTCATGCCATTGGTGCATCAATGACATGGTCATGGTACCTCCATGACTAGATACAAATAGCTCGGGCAAGATTAAAGCAAAGATATAAGTGAACAAGTTTCGAATAATCTAAATATGGAAACGAATCTAGTAGCATATTCCAAACAAGAACTAACATATTCATACAAACGACTATCGAATCAAAGAGATTGTTAACATCAAACGAGTCATGATTACGCATAGCAACTCAAACAAATATCAAACGAATATCAAATAGGTCAAGTAGCCAAACAAAAGAGAATGAAGTATCCTAAAAGGACGGAATATCTGTACCTTAACGAATAAGCAATCGGAGAGAAATGAACACAAAAACAAGATATCACAACACCTTCACCGAATCTACAAGAACCCATGATTACATATTTTTATCTATCTTATTTCATAAGTTTATTACTTAATCTTACCATTTAAAACACTTAAGGTAACTAAATTAGAGTTTTCTAAATTTCCAGAATCTGCCAATATTTTTAAGCAAGTTTCCCGATGTTAAAGACCCATTAAACGACCTCCAAAAATTCTACAAAAATCACAGAGGTTCTCACATATGTCTAGTACACCCATGATCATCGGTTTAATTTAATTCCATGTTTAAGTATCCCTTTGACCCTTGTTACCCAAAACTGACCCGAATCTTGATCTGGTAGAACCTTTGAAAAGTTGACGCGTAAAAGCCTCACTTAGACAACTCAGAATATTCTAAAAAAAATCATGAAAGTAGCACATATCTTGAAGATTTACCAAATCAAATTTTAAAGTCTAACTCCTTACGGTTTGAGAATTAAAAATCAAACACTACAACTGAAATTTTTGGGCAAAATCTGTAGTTTTGACACTTAATCTTATAAAATCTAAAAATCGACCTTCCCGACCTTCAATTGATACGAGGCTGGATTTTCTAGAAACTAGACTCATTGAACTTCACTTTAGGCTCAAGAATTATGTCAAAACATGTTAGGTTTATAAAAAGTGTCGATTATGTGGTTTAGTTATATTTAGTTAATAGTCTTTGTTTTGTTTAGTATAAAGTAGCTTGTAATACAATATATTATGCTAAAAGAAATAAATAGCATAATTACCAAAGATTAGGGACTAGAAGTGAAAATAAAGGAAGGGAAGGCTCCTTCCTTCTCCTATAAATACCTCTCTAATCATCATTAGAGGGTGAGACTTTTGTAATAAACATTTTCCCTTTTCCCTCTATTTATAACATTTGAAATTTGAATATTTTCGCTCCAATACTATTCTCTCTAATCTTCCGTGATTGATAATGTATGATTCAAGATAAATAAGACCTAACAAGTGGTATCATACGCCATTAGAGAATACGAGTGAGTCAATTTATGCGTTTTTTCCACGTCTGAGAACCTCGTGATGACACTCGGTGAATTCGGTTGAGGTGTTTGAGCTTTCGAGTTTAGTTTTGGCAGTAATTTCGAGTATTTTGGCGTTATCGAATGGTATCGAGTGTGGTGTTTGCATTTTTAGTAGTTTTCTACAGTTCTCGAAAGTGTTTCTACATTCTTGGAAATTGTTTTTACACTCTCGGATCATTTTTCTTGAAGTTTAAGGATTTTCAGTAGCACTTGTAGTCTTATCTCAACAGAAAAGTATTGTAATAGATATATACGCATTTTCGGTTCTAACGAAAATCGTATATTAGGAGGATATTGTTAAACTCGGTTCTATCGAGTTTTATAGCTTTTCACATTTTTCGGTTCTATCGAAAAGTGCGAATAAGGAATTGGTGATTTTAAATCTCAGAAATACGATTACTAAGTGATAAAATACATCAAGATCACGGTTTTATCGTGAATTGGGATTTTGAAAAACTAATTTGTCAATTTCTAAAAACTCGAAAATCTTTTAAGTGTTTTGGATTATCTAGTAATCATAAATTTTGGTTTTATCGAGTTGGTGGTTATTGATAATTCATAATTTTCGAATTTTTTAAAATTCGGTTCTATCGAGATTAGAGTAATTTTTTAAAACTCGGTTTTAATACGTTTTAGGATTACCGAATTTGTTAGCATTTTTTCCGAGTTTAGTTCTGTTCGAGAAGTGTACCGAGTTTCATAATACGTGATATTCGAGAATAGTGTTGTCCAAGTTTTACAAGTGTTCGAGATGTGTACCGAGTTTGGAAATCTTTTCACAAATATCACTCATTTTCATCTACAAAGATCCAATCTTTGAATCATAAGAAATGTCAACATCCAAAACATATCAACAATCTCTTGCTGATGCCGGTTCTGAGACTAGGCCTCCCATGCTTGAAAGGGGTAGTTATATACCGTGGGCAAGTAGATTTAGACGATACATAAATCAAAAGATGGAAAACCGAAAGTGGCTTAATAAAGCACTTGATGAAGGTCCTTATCAATTTGAGATGTTCATTCCTAACAACTCCACAATTCTAAAATTGTAAACAGCTAAGGATTTACAAGGAGATGCGTTATTGCATTATGATGCTGAGATAGAGCTCATGAATCTGATTCTTCTTTCTATTCCAAATGACATTTATAATTCTGTGGATGCTTGCACTTTGGCTAAGGTCATGTGGAAAAGAGTTGAACGTCTTATGAAGGGAACTATACAAAACAAAGTTGATAGAGAAACTCGTTTTACAAACGAATTTGATCAGTTTGTTGTTAAACCAGGGGAAGCACTTGTTTCAGTTTACAATCGTTTTGCTCAGTTAATGAACAATTTGGAAAGAAATAGCATGCATTTTCCAATTGTTACAATCAACACAAAGTTTCTGAATAGCTTGCAACCAGAATGGTTGAAATATGTTACTCAAGTTCGTCTTGCTAAACGTTTGACAGTGGATACGTTTGATGATCTTTTTGATTATCTTCAGCAATTCGAGAAACTGGTTAATGTCTCAAGAGCAAAGAAGTTAGAAAAATCTCATGATCCTTTGGCTCTCGTAGTACATACGGGTTCATCTTCCAGAAACACATCGTCTTATTGTGTGACACATCCCACGTCTGTGGTGGATTGTGAAGATGAATACCAGCAGGATGATGTTCACACCAATTCTGAAGACCCTCTAGCATTTGCAATGTTGTTACTTGCTCGAGCCATTACTCAAAATTTTTCTACTCCAACAAATAATCGTCTTCGCACTTCCTCCAATACCAGAAACCAAGCAATCATTCAAGGAGACAGGGTGAATATTTAAAGTAGGAACTCTAGTAATACTGGAAGAAATAACAGACGAGCTTATGTTCAGGAGGAAATTATAGAGGGATCGAATGCTCTAAATGAGACTGGAAATGTTTAAAGGACTCTTCGAACCTCGTCTTCAGGAAATACTTCAACTGTTCAATGCAACAACTGCAGTGGAAAAGGACATTATGCTAGGAATTATCCAAAGCCAAGAGTTCAGGACTCAAAATACTTCATGGAACAAATGCTGCTGGTAAAACAAGATGAAGCTGGAGTAATTCTTACCGATGAGCAGAATGATTTTCTCTTTGCTGATGCTTCAAGTATGGAAGAAATTGAAGAACTCAGTGCAAACATATGCTTAATGGCCAGAATTCAACCAGCTGATAACACTTCCAATGATGGGCCAAACTATGATTCTGCATTTATAAGTGAGGTACAATCTTCATCTAACAATGAAAATGAAGAACAAATGTATCCAACTCATACTAAAATTATTAACAGTACTATTGTTGATGATCAAATTGATAACGATATTATATTTGATTCACCAAATAGGAATGTTAATAGTGGCAGTATTGAAAAAGATACACATGTTCCTGATCTATGTGCGTTAGAGCAATTAGCTAGAAATGCATATCAGGAAGCTGAAAAACAACAAATATTTGCTCAAAAAGTTCAAAAACAAAACACGACTTTGACTAGTCAGCTTGAGTTGTATAAGGAAAGGGTTCGGGTTTTGGAAAACATAAACGGGGATAATAATTATCTCAACGAATTTCTTGAGGCCGATAAACGAGCAAAACATTTTAGTCAACAAGCCCAGTCTCAATTTGTTCGTGATCGAGATATTATTCGAGATCTAGAAAAACAACGAGATAAATTAGATTTAGATGTCAAAGATTACAAACGGCAAAATGAGGAACTTCAAAAGACTCATTCAATTTTAAAAAGACAAATGAGTGAAAATGAGGATAAATATCATGACACTGTTCTAGATCTTGAGGCCAAACTGAAAAAGAATGTTGATCTAATTTTGAAACTTGGCAATTCCTTACAAGGAATGTTTATGCTTGGACCAAAGCCATTGTCTGTGTATGATCAGCAATTAAAACATGGTTTGGGGTACCCGAATCCTTATACACTCAAGCAAGCAATTTCTCAATGTCCAAAGTTATATCTTGCCTCTAGTTTAGGTAATTCAGAGATTTCTTTGAATGTTAGAGATACTGAGGACACTCTTGATGATGCTTCCAAAAGTCAACAAAAAGTGTACGAAAAAATGAATGATCCAATTGCTGTTGCAAATAAACAGAATTGTTGGACAATTGATTATGCACAAATAAATGCTCTCTATAAAGACTTTGTTCCTCAAAAAGAACTTTCTGCTGAGCAAAAATATTTTCCATCTTCTTTTATTCCTTCTGACAAGAATTCAAATGCAACTCCTTCTATCCCGGCATCAATGCCGAGTGAGTCACCTTTGATCATTGAATTAGATAAAATAAAAAATTGTTTTCAAAGGTTGTCTGAATTAATTCAAAAGAACTGTAAAAGAGCAAGCATTTTTTATACGTCACCTAAAGAAATACAACTCAATGATTTTTGTCAAGATCAACTCAAACCAATTGTCAACGAGTTGCAGTTCTATTTTGAATTCTTTAAGACATTATTTCAAAGGGATATAAAAGAGATGAAAGATGTTTTTGAGTCTACAGAAAGTGAACTTTGTAAACTAGAGAAGCAAAATGATTTTTTAAAAGATAAACTTTTGGAAGTTTCTCTCAAGCATGAAGTTGAATTAAGTGTGTTGTTAAATCATGAATGTGTAGACAATTCACTCCATGCTGAAATTGAACAACTGAAAAAGAAATCCATTAAGATTCAAGAGGGATTGCAAGCAAGAATAAAAATTCTTGAAAAAGAAGTTCAAAGGTGTGAAAAGAAAAGTGTTGATTTTGAATTAAAGTTACAACATGAAAAAGAAAAACATAAATGGGATTCAAGTTTTCAGAATAAAAACACAAATCCTTTTGATTATTCTTGGATTTTAAAAATGGAGAAACTTGAAGATGAGAATGTGTCTTTGAATTTTACGATGCAATCTTTGATAAAAGAACGTGACAATGTCAAATTAAAATATTAAAATATTTTTAATTCAATTAAAAAAGTCACGGTCTCAAACTCAAACGGAGATGGACGAATTAATTGCTCATGTCTCTGAGAAAACATATGCATATGGTGTAATTCGTGCTGAGAATCAGAATCTTTTGTTTGCCATATCTGAGTTAAAAACTAGACTGACAAATGTTGAAAAAGGTAAGTCTGTAAATACTAAGTTTGACAAGACAAATGGTACTCAACCTCTTCTTTGTGTCACACCATTACACAAACATGTTATTCAAAAGAAAACGAATGTTTAAAAATCAAAAGAAAACCATGTCATGTCAAAACCAGTCACTTTACAGACTTCACCTACCAAACAAAGAGGGGTAAATTCAAACAAGAATGTCATAGCACCTGGAATGTACAAAGTTGTCAAAACACATGAATCACAAACAAATAAGGCTAAGCATGATTTATCTTCTACAGGAATGAATACGGCATCTAGTGTTAGAAGATCAATGAATAGAGATTCGCATGTCAAGGATAGTGTCTTAGCTAACTCTAAGAAGCCAGCAAAGAAAGTAGCAGTTTATGTTAGGAAAAATAAGCAAACAGATATAACATCTAAAACTGTTATCTCAAACAAAGAGAATATAATTGATATTGATGTCGCAAACGCTCCTAAAGTGAAAACTTTGTTATGTGTTTCTTGTATGCAAAATGTGCTTGTTCCATGTCATGATAATTGTTTTGCAAATTATAAATTGAATGTGCGTTCGAATGTTCGTAGACCCTTATCCACTAAATCTAGAACACCAAAATCTTATGATACTACTTATGTAGTTCGCAAGACTAGGTTTTCTAAGGAGTCGACACTATCTAAGTCTTTAGATACTACTTATGTAGTATCCAAACCTAAGATTGATGTCGGAATCACCTCAAAACCTAACGATAAGGTTTCTAGTACAAAGAGAAGAAATGTACGAGATAAGTCTTTAAGCACATACATGCAGAACAAGATTCGAACTAGTCGAATCTGGTAAAAGTGGTTTGAATCAAAACCAAATTTTGTTTGGTCTCCTGTTAACACAAACCTAAATGGTCAGAATAGTCGTTCATCTGAAAAACAATCGGTCTCTATTAAGAAATGGGTAGTCAAATTGCCCACTTGTCCATGTGTTGTTTCTTCTTGTGTTGCAGGTAGTTCAGATTGTTCTGTGGATTGTTGATAGTGGTTGTTCAAAGCATATGACAGGTGATCGATCACTGCTGAAAAATTTCATTGAGAAATTCATGGGCACCGTTCGCTTTGGAAATGATAATTTTGCAGCAATCACAGGCTATGGTGATTATATACAGGGCAATATCACTATTTGTCATGCATATTATGTTGAAGGCCTTGGACATAATCTCTTTAGCGTTGGACAATTTTGTGATGACGATTTAGAAGTGGCTTTTCGTTCTAAGACATGTTATGTGCGTAATCTGGAAGGAGATGATTTGCTTACAGGCGGTCGCGAATCAAATTTATATACTATCTCCATTTCTGACATGGCTGCTTCTTCACCCGTTTGTCTAATGTCTAAGGCAACTTCGACAAAGTCATGGTTATGGCACCGCAGACTTTCACATCTTAATTTTGGCACCATAAACGATCTTACCAGACTTGACTTGGTTGATGGTCTTCCAAAGTTTAAATATGGAAAAGATCACCTTTGTTCTGCTTGTGAAAGAGGAAAAAGCAAGAAAGCTTCTCATCCACTCAAATTAGTTCCAAGTGATCACTCCAAATTGGAATTACTTCATATGGATTTATGCGGTCCAATGCGGGTAGCTTCAATCAATGGAAAGAAGTATATTCTTGTGATCGTGGATGATTATTCTCGATATACATGGGTTTACTTTCTTCATTCGAAAGATGAAACTCCAGAGATTATAAAGAAATTCATTGCTCAAGCTCAACTGAATTATAAAGCCAAAGTTTGCAAGATTCGTACAGACAATGGTACTGAATTCAAAAATGCAACTCTTAAAGCTCATTATGAAAAGTTAGGCATCATGCAACAATTTTCAACTGCTCGAACGCCTCAGCAAAATGGAGTAGTTGAAAGACGTAATCGAACTCTTGTTGAAGCTGCTCGTACGATGCTTATCTTTTCTCGCTTACCTGAATTTCTTTGGGCTGAAGCAGTGGCTACCGCTTGTTTTACTCAAAATCGGTCAATCATTCATACACGACATAACAAAACACCTTATGAGTTATTACGTGGCAGAAAGCCGAATGTTGAATATTTTCATGTGTTTGGTTCATTGTGTTATCCAACAAATGACCGAGATGATCTTGGAAAAATGAAACCAAAAGCAGACATTGGGGTCTTTATTGGTTATTCGGAAACATCAAGAGGGTTTCGAATCTATAACAGACGCACTAAAAAGATTATGGAAACCATAAATGTCAAGTTTGACGAGCTCACAGCTATGGCTTCTGAACACGATTGTTTAGAACCCGAGCTTCAACGATTCATAAATCATAATTCATTAGCAGAACATTGAATATTCCATCCAAAGAAGATTTAGATAATTTTTCGGTCCCAATGTATGAAAGAATATTTTGAGAAACATCTTCTGAATAACAACCATCAATTCCCTCTGCACAACCGACTCAAGTTTCGATAAAAAAAAAAAGATTCATCTTCACACACTTAATATTTGTTGACGCACATAAGGCTCCTCTTGTTGTCACTACATCTGACGAACAAACTTCTCCAATCTCTTTGGCCGAGGCTGATGAATTTAATCAAGAAGATTCTGCTAATTTTGATGGCAATGCACAGTTTTTTCCATATAATCCTCCAAGTCGCGAGGAAATTGAGTCATCTACAATGGATCTAAAACCATCAAATGTGCAGAAATTCCATCAAGTATAACCCTCAACTCACATTTGGACAAAAGATCATCCTCTAGACCAAGTTAATGGTGACCCGTCAAAACCTGTCTTGACTCGTCAATGGTTACATACAGATTCTGAAGTATGCATGTATGCATTAACCGTTAGTACTATTGAACCAAAGAAGATCAAAGAAGCAATGGCAGACCACAGTTGGATTGAGTCTATGCAAGATGAGTTGAATCAATTTGAGAGACTTCAAGTTTAGGAACTCGTTCCATGACCAAAAGGAAAGAATATTATTGCTCTCAAATGGCTTTGAAAGAATAAGTGTGATGTTGAAAATATTATGGTTCAGAACAAAACTCGTCTTATGGCTAAAGGATATAAGCAGGAAGAAGGCATTGATTTTGAAGAGTCATTTGCTCCCGTTGCTCGTCTTGAGGCTGTTCGGATGTTTATTGCTTATTCTGCTCATAAGAATATCACTATCTTTCAAATGGATGTCAAAACGGCTTTTCTTAATGGTCCTTTGAAAGAAGAAGTCTATGTCAGCCAACCTGAAGGGTTTATTGATCCAGAACTTCTAGATCATGTCTACAGGTTAAAAAAAGCTCTATACGGTCTTAAGCAAGCACCCGGCATTGTAGACAAATTTCTTCTTTTCTAATAATTGAACATGGGTTTTCACTAAAGGTTAAATTGACCCAACTTTGTTCATGGACGACGTCACGGGGAAGCACATATTTACTGGTACAATATATGTTTAACGACATTTTTTTTGGATCAACAAATCTATTTTTTTCAAAACTCATTGCAAACTTATGAAAAATAATTTGAAATGTACGGATGATGGTGAACTAAAGTGTCTTTCTTAGACTTCAAGTTCATCAATCTCACCTCTTGGCATAATCGGGATAAGTTACGTCACAATATGCAATTGGAATTGTTAAAGAAACAATGGTCAAGACGAATTATGTCTTCCAGGAGTACAACCTATGTGCAACTAAGAGCTGGATACAGATTTACAAGGCACCCAACAGATCAAACGACTTATCGTCGAATATAGGGAGGCTTATGTACCAATAGCCAGTCGACCAGACATTGCTTTTGCTACTTTTTTATGTGCTCGTTTTATTAAGACTCCTAAGGTCAAACCACCTTCAGAAAAGAGGTAAAACAGATCTTTCGGTACCTGAGACAGTCCTATAACATGGGCCTATGGTATCCGAAGGATTCGGATTTGAACTAATTACCTATTCAGATGGACCAAGCAAATATGTATAGATGATTGAAAAGCACATCAGAGAGGAATTTGCAATTTTCTAGGTGGAAAGCTCTTGAGTTGTATTTCAAAGAAACAAGATTGTACTGCGATGTCTACTGCTGAGGCTGAATATGTCTCCTTGTCTGCCTGATGTGTATAAGTAATCTTGATGCGTACACAACTCTTGGACTATGGATACAAATACAATCGGATTTTGATGTACTGTGATTCCAAGAGTGCCATTGCTATTTCATGCAATCCGGCCCAACATTCAAAGACTAAGCATATTGACATCCGGTTATTCATTTTTATTAATGAACATGTTGAGAAGGGTACTGTGGAAATTACTTTGTCGTACAGAATACCAACTTGCGGATCTATTTACTAAGGCGCTTCCGAAAGAAGGCTTTGAGTATCTAGTTCATCGCATTGGTATGAGATGTATGACTCCAACTTAGTTGGAAAGCATGACAAAGTTATCTTCTTGAAAAGATCATACATAAAAAACATGTAAATAAATTAAAAAATTTTTTTTTTTGAAAAATTTCAAAATATCAAAAAAATGTGACATATTTTTCATTAAAAAAACATATAATTTAATAAGATCACATGATCTAAGGGGGAGTTCTTAAAATTTTTCATTCACAAACATCATTTTGGAAATAAAATAAAAACAATGAGCCCCCACAAAGACTGAATTTGAAAAATGTTATAGTTTCAAGGGGAATAATATTTAAGAATTTCATTTTCGGACTATGTACTTTACATGTATTCATTTCAAGGGGGAGTTTTTTTGAAAAGATACATTTTTCCAAAGGGGGAGTTTGTGAAAATTGAAAAACAAATTTCAAAATTGAAAATGATAATCACAGGGGCTAAAAGTGTCAATATTCAAAATCTTTTCGGTGGCTATAAAAGGAGGAAAATTTTCATTTTATTTTTTCTAATTACCGAATCGTTTGATCGAGTTTGAGAAGAAAATCAACGCAAGTCTTTTTGAGTTCATTACAACGATTTCTACTACTTTTCTTTCTCAAACGTAAGTGGGTGAGACTAATCAAACTGATAATTGATGTATTTGCTTTATCGAATTTAAACTCGGAACAATTTTCAAACTTACCGAGTTTGTGTTTTATCAAGTTTATGAAAATGATTGTCATCAAGGACGATCATATGCATATATTATGAGGAAATATGTGATGAACAGATTTGAAATGATTAACAAATCGTTTACATAAAAATTCGTATGTGTATGACGTTTACCGAGTTTGATGTTTATCGAGTTTAATTAATTGACTTCAGGTGATAATCCGAAAATGATAATATAATACAATGATTTTGAGTTTGGTTTTTCATAAAATTGTCAAAAGAGAAATCATTGTTTTTGAAACTCAGTATAGTCAAAAGTTCAAACTCGAAAAAGGTCAAAAAGTCAAACTCAGGTAAATACTAAAAAGTCAAAATTCAGTGAAATGTACGTTTGTGGAAACGTAAAGGTGTTTTGAGAAAAGAAATAATGTTTGATAGATTCTGCTTATATGTTATAATGCTTAAATGTCTGTGTAAAAAAAGATCAGTTTTCTCAAGTGTAGTGAATAATTTTGAAAAAGAAATCAAAGTTTTTATGAATTCTGAGCTATGGGTCATTATATATCTATTCGTAATTGTTAAAAGTGGACTAAGTCAGTCCGGTTTAGCCAATTTTCCTGCAATCAACAGAATAGGAGTGAGTGACTTTAGTGTTCCATTCAATTATTTGAATTAGATATTTTGTCTTCATTGATTTAGGGATTCATGACAAAAAGTGAAAGCAAAAGTTTTTATAACTTGAATCTGTTAATCCAAATCTCAATTGTTTAAGTGGACTAAGTCATGTCCGGCTTCGGCCGTTTTCTGCAATGAACAGAATGAGGAGTGAGTGGTTTAGTGTCTATTTAGTTGTGGGTTTGAGATTACTCGATTCTATGTTATCATAAAGAAAGTTTTTTGTCAAAAGATTTCTAGAAAAAGTTCTCAAAATCTGTTATCGTGTCAAAATGATACTCTTTCACAAAACAATTTTAAGAAGTTGAATGATTTCTCTTTAATTTTTCATAAAAGAGTCTTGATTAAAATAAAAAGAGAAATCTTCATCATTCTTGAAAGAGTATCATGTCACAAAGAATTTTTGGTGAGGATATTCTAAAACAGAAAGAGAGAGCTAAATCCATACGCGAAAAAGCAAATCAAAAGTGTGTTCGAAAAAGAATTGCCAGAACACACAAAAATGGTAAATCAAAAGAATAAAGCGTATGGCATGTGCTAGAAAAAGCAAGAATGAGCACATGGGAAATAAACTGATCAAAAATATGTTCAAAAAGAATTGCCAGAACATATAAAACAGACAGAGTGGAAAAAGACAAAAATGTCAAATGAATTGTTTGTTATCTAACATCTCAATTGTATTCATTCAGTAATCATCATGGCACAACAACAACATGCAGTTGATGTTCATCCAGATGAACTGTGCCCTCCAAACAAAAGATATGATCTTATGGATGCTAACAAGAAAGTTGATCTCGAGCATGTGCAATGCCCACCGGAAAGCAAAATTCTGACGAATATCATCAAGAATCATCCATTACGATTCAGCATTGCAGCTTCTTCATCCGTACCATGGATTTATATGGCACAGTTCTGGCATACTTTGAAGGAAGACGGATCAAAGTATAGGCTCAAGTTTATGCTGGACAAGAAAGAACTTACTCTTACACTAGATGACTTCAGAACAATATTTCATCTTCCACAAGCAACTGACAACAATCATAATTCATTCGTGCCACCACCATCATTTTCTGACATGGTTCCATTCTACAAACAAGTATTGGGATTTACAATGGAGCTGAAGACATCATCAAGTTTCAAGACAATTGGTCTTCTGCAGCCATGGTAAACTTTATGTAAGATATTCTCCAAATGCTTGACAATACGTGTCACTGGATAGGATCAACCGCCGTTGTAGATAATGCAAATGATGTATTGCTTTGTCAATAACATTCATGTGGATTATGCAGATTTACTATGAGAAGGACTTTACTATTCGCTTCATCATCCAACATCTTCAATTCCATATCCAAGATTTACAAAGATCATTTTCAGTCATTACATGACTATCTTTCCTGACATCTCAAGATGTGCTCGAGACATGTATCACAACTTGCAAGATGATGATATCATGGAAAAGAATAGTTTTAACTCAGGAAGACAACAAAAACAAAAGTTGGAAGCATATACCAGCTAGGTGGATCCTAAAGAAATGAAGCACACAGAGCAATTATCAAATTGTATGCGGAGGGTTTGGATAATGTTCCCTTTGACACAGCACAGTCCGACTGAGTCTACCCAAGGAACGCATAGGACATCTGTGCCCTAGGTCAACCTAACCCTAATAAGGAGCATAGTCCAAGTGCTCCAACCGATCAACTAGATTCGTCTTTGTATCCCTGAAGGAGATCCACACTCTGTACCACCACCAGCCCGCAGTGCCCGAAAATGTTGACAAAGATGAGAATTTTTTGCAAGAATACTAATACAAGTTAGTCTAGCTGAGCATAAAAGTCGTGAAGCATAGAGAGCACGAGAAAATGTGGCACTGGTTGATGATCACATGTGCATCGTTGAAAGAAATTGAAAAGATGGTAGATGGACAAGAGAATGATGTTGATGATATTTCAATCCATAGGAATGATGAATCAAATATTCCCAGCACTAGGATAGAGCCCAAGAGTAATAAGAAAAGTCCGGAGGTGGAGATTACTAAAGATGTTAAGACAGAGATTGTTAGCCTCAATTTATTGAGTCGAACAAGGAAGTTCAGTCACTCTACGATGGAGATTCGGTCTTTAATTAGTTAATGTTGTAATAGGATAATATCTGGAATCGGGCTCGATAGATAATCTAATATTGTATATGTTTTGGGTTAATCCCAAGCAAAACCCGAGCCCGGGTCCTAGTTAAATATCCCGCGCGTCACTTTTAAGTGTCGGGGTATATAAGGAACTTTTCCACTTGGAAAAGTTAGTTGTTCAAAATATCTAAGAAATATCTTTTCTCTTTTCTCTCATTTCTCTCTCTAGAACAACTCTTTCTTTCTCCTTTCTAGTTCTAATTTCGTGATCGATTGTATGAAGTGAAGAGTTATCGGGATCCTACAATTAATATCAGAGCTACATGTGGATTCGTGGATGATTCGTGTGGTTTAACAAGATCAAATTCGTGGGTCAAAAAGAAGTCAAAAGAAAAAATCAAACCCGGATTTTTGTGCTTAGATGTGTGAATGTTTATGTTATTAAGCAAGATCTAGGCATAAGGTACTAATTGTGCAAGATAGAATCAATTAAAAGGTCAAAAAGGTGATTATTGGTTATTTTTTGGTGGAAAAAGGTCGTATTGTTTGTCGTTGCATTTTTGACTCTCTGCAAAAATTCTTTGTTCGTTTGATTTTCTCTTGTTTGCGTTTGATTTTCCCTTCTTGTTGCGGTTTTGATTTTTTTATTAAACAGGTTCAAAACGCAATCATTGCGTTTTGGTTAGAAGAAATTTTAAAATATTAAAATAATCAAACCCTATTTCGAAATTTTTTTATGGTTGCGTTTTGGATATTTTTGAATATTATATTGACTGCGTTTTGATCTTGCGTTTTGAACCAAATCTCAACCACTGCGATTTGATAAATTCTTTTGCATTTGATTCAAAAGTCACTGCGTTTTGATAAAGATCGTTGTGTTTTGCTTAAATTTCATTGCGTTTTGACCAAATCTCAACCATTGCGTTTCGACCAAATCTCAACCACTGCGTTTTGGTGTCACTGCGTTTTGGTGTCACTGCATTTTGGTTAAAGATAGCATTGCGTTTTGTCTAGAAACTTTGTTAAGAAAAAGGGTTTCAGTAAAACAGCCATAACTTTTGATCCGTAAGTCCGTTTCAGGCCCGTGACCTCTCAAATCGAAGAGAAAAATGAGACGGATTACGCTGTAACCATCGTTTAGCTGGTTACGGATTTTTCAAAGCCCAAAACCCTCGTTTACTATGAGTTATTGACATTTTTTAGTTTTTTGGAATTTGTGTTGGACTTGTTTTTGTTCTAGCTCACGGCCATCTGAATTTTTGAGGCCCGATCAGAATTGGTGAGCGCTTTTAAAACAATCTGCTGAACCATAGCCCAGACTATATCTGTTTTTAAACAATTAAATCATTGCCGCTGATTCCGAAATCAAATCATTCACGTTTTTCTATTGATTTTGTAAAATCCCGGTTTAATTCATTTATCGGTTTTGTAATCAGAGACTGGTAAAATCCCGTGAACATGAATTGCATACACAACCCAACTTCAATCACATCTTAACCACTTATGATCCAACAAAACTTTCACACAACATATTTCATAATCTATTCATTCATCATGTCTACACCATTATACACATCCTCAACAGATAGCCCGAATGCACAACAATATCATGGCAGCTGTTCAAAAGATCGTCCAGCAATGCTTGGACCAGGGAAGATAATTCTCCAGTGGCGTATCGCGTTTTCTACGATACCTTGACCTAGATCGGATGTGAATATCTAATGAAGTGCATCTTTGAAGTACCATATACGCCCATGATCGAACACCATGTGCAGCTATTAAGCAGCATAAAACATTCGCACCAGTAAGCTGCACATGAAGAAGCTGAGACAATATACAACATGACAACAAAGAACAAACTTTACTTTCAAGCTGAAAAGGAAGCTATTTTCTTGATTTTGACTGGTATTGGAGATGAAATTTACTCAACTGTTGATGCATGCAACACAGCTAAGGAGATGTGGACAGCCATTGAAAGGCTACAACAGGGTGAATCGTTGAACGTACAAGATGTAAAGACCAATCTGTTCTGGGAATTTGGTGGAAGTTTACTTCTCGAGATGGAGAATCCTAGAGTCCTTATTACTCCCGGTTTTATAAACTGATGAATGAGATGACAAGGAACAACTTTGCAAGTTTTCCCAAAGCCAATGAAAGTTCAATTTCTTCAACAACTTCAACAGAATTCAGATTTTTCGGTATCAAGCAGAGAAGAGTGAAATAGACACAGCGTCATATCACAGGCTGTTTTGACGTTCAGAAGCATTTTCAACACGATGTTAATGATATCCGATCAGAGAGATTAGCCCAGAATGCAAATCCGTTAGCACTTTCTTGCGCATGCTCAACCATATTCCAGATAACTACTATCAGGCACCAAAGACCCTCAAAGATCGAATGCACCATCATAACATGCAATCTCTACCCACACGACCCAAGTTGCGACTACCAGACACAAAGGCAAAGAGATCGCCAAACCAGTTACTCCTCAATTTCTGAGTCCGTTACGTGATGAAGACAGTGATCCAGAACAATTCGAGGGATAAGGATATTGCAAGAAGAACTTGGCACACCCTTGCTAATTATTCAAGAGCTGTACAAACCTACCAACAACAACCTTCGAACCTCTTTAAACTCCAGGAACAAGACTGAAGATACCACACCAAGGTATAACAACGACAATCAGTCAGGGAAGTTTGGGAATCAAAGGACGATGACAGTTGCTGGGGCTAGGGAAACAGTAGGCAGTCCGGTAGTGCAACAAAATGGGATACAATGCTTTAACTGCAAGGGATTTGGACACTATGCCAGGGAATGCAGGAAGCCAAAGCGGGTTAAAGACTACGCGTAGTGACAAGGAGAAATGATTATGTGCAAACAAGCTGAAGCAAGGGTGGTTTCTACTTCAACTGAGCAAGCTGATTGGCTAGAAGACACGGATGAAGAGATTGTATAACAAGAATTGGGAAGCACATTACAGTTACATGGCAAGATTTAGGAGGTCTCACCTGAAGAATCGGTTCTACTAGTCATCCATTGAACAGGTAACAAAACCATGCTGAAAATGATGTGTTTGCCAATGTTAGAACGACATTTTCTGACAACCTAGAATCCATTAACGACACATATGTTTTGGAGAAGGATGATAGCAATGTCATTCCTGATTCATCAAATATATGTACTAATGATAATTAGGTTGATCAAAATGCGGCTGAATGTGTTGATGAGCGTGCTGCTGGTATGTGCTTAATTACACATACCATTTTCCATTAAAAACGGACTTAAAAGACTAAAAGCGTACCAAAGATATATTGTATTTTGTATGTTTTGCGTTTGAATTGTGCAGGAACGTGATATTCCAAAAAGAAAGCCATAAAACGTGACCAAACTAAACACTGATGGAAAGAGACAAAGTCAGTCCAAAGTCATCCCATGAAGAAAATCCAAACCTAGGGACTAAAAACTGACAAACCTCCAAAGTTGAATAACAAAAGAAAAGAGGACAGGGTCAACAATGCAAACCGTGCAAAGAATGACATTCAATTATATATAACCTTGAGGGGATCAAAACTGCCTACTTACCCAAAAAAGCCTTCTTTCCCGCCCCAACAAAAAACCCCAGGTTACAACTTTGACGTCGTCCCATACCTACTACCTGCAAAACCACTCAACACCCTAGCAAAAATCTTTCAACCACTCCATCTATCCAACCCCCCAGCAGTATAAGTGCCATGTTGGCAATCCTCACCATTCTCAATCTTTTCGATGGCCGAGAGTTGACTCCTAAGAAGCACAAAAGAAATGAAGCTGTATTTGTTGTAGAATCCCCTCACACCAACAAGCACACATGGTTTTTTGTCTCTACAAAGAAACACAGAAGACACAAGAGAAAGAAGTCCAAGAGAAGAAGACTTCGACTATAAATAGAGTCTTTTGTAAACTTTGAAAAAAAAACTAGTTAGTTTTTAGTTTCTAATATAACTTAGTTTTATTTTAGCATTTTTTCTTTAGAAAACCATTTACAGCTGTTTACTTTAAAGCTTTTGTAACCACTTTCAAGTTTTTAATGCAAAATTTAAAGTTTTAAGTCAATTACAACTCCAAGTGCTTAAGTTTCTCAATTGTGATTGTTTTGTGTTCAAAAGCTCTCAACACCGCTTGGTTACAAGCTGCTTTAATAAGAAAATTCAAAAGGTAATTAGTTAAAGAAAATCACTCTCAAATACACCACTAGCTTATTTTATGGATTGATAAGCCCAGTATCTGGATGGGCTTATGGACACTAACAAACCTAAGCTTGTTTTTATGAAAGCTAAAGCTTTGTTAGAATCTGGTTTAGCCCTGTTTTGAGCAAGGGTGTTGTAAGTTTCCCTTTTTCTTATCTTTCTTATTTACTGCAGAACTGCTTATTAGTGCTTATTCTTGACTAAAATCTGTTTATAAGTATTCTATTTTGTTATTTAACAATCTGTTGTTAATAATTTAGGGCCAAATCAGCTTAATATAAAAAGAAAAATGATTTGTGAAAACTTTAAGGGATATTTTGAACTAACAGTACTAACCCATAGTTAGTACTGCTAGTTCATTTTTGGGATTTTAAAACTAGCAGTACTAACTTAAAGCTACCAGTACTAACTCCAAGTTAGTACTGTTAGTTAAAACTGTTAGTACTGGTGGTTCATTTTAAGCTTATCAGCTTATTATTTCTGCTTATTTAAGATTCCCTTAGCTTTTTAGAGTAGATGAAACCATTTTCCTTTACTGTCTTTAGGAGTAAGCTTATTTAAGCTTATTTTCCTTTTCAAAGTATTTTCAATAGTATATCAGTTTGTAGCTTTTTAGCTTATTTGCCATTGTAGTTTATTCTAGTTGCTTATTCTTATGTCTGAATGCTTATTAGGGGTAGTTAAATATCTGTTTTAGCTTATTTGCTTATTTCTTGCTTCATTGAACTAGCAGTACTAACCTTAAGCTAGCAGTACTAACTTAACGCTAGCAGTACTAACTCCAAGTTAGTACTGGTAGTTAAAACTGTTAGTACTGTCGTTAGTACTGCTGAGTTTTTCTTGCTTAATTTAGCTTAATTGCTTTTTGAAACGCTTATTTATAGATATATAGCTTATTATTAATTTGTATGAAGCTTATTTGAGCTTATTTTGTGTCTTAGTATAGAAGTTTTAATGTGTCATTCCATTCCTACTTTTTATTTCTCATTCCAGCTTATTTTTCTTGCTTATTTTTTTATGTGCATTTGCTAACAGTATTAGTGCCGCAACATTCCTTATGACATTTCCAAATATGATTATCAATTCGCTTTCGATTTTCAATTCAAGCTCGTTGGGACATAACGACCCTAGACACCCTATACTGCTTCCGGTTTCTTTGGCCTGCATTCTTGTCTTGTTGTGGTGCTAGCATTTATTGATATATAAATAGGGGTGAGAACGAGCGAGTCAAGTTTTGGCGCCGCTGCCGGGGAGGCTGTGAAAAAGAATATCGCTACGTATTGACAATTTGTGTTTAAAGCTTGTTAATATTTTCTTATAAAAACCAAAAAAGTACAAAAATATTTTTCATTTTCTTTTATTAGTATAATTATCATATAAAAACAAAAGAAAAACCAAAAATATAAAAACATTGTCCATAAAAAGAAATAAAATTCACAAATTGGTAAAATACCAAAATATAATATTCTCAATTGAGGTATTATCATAATAACTTTCGGTGAACTTGTTGGTTCCCAACTCGAACAAAAGATTTAAAAACTTGCCATTTGTGTCTCTTACGACATACGGCTCACCTTGAAAAGTTAAACAAGCTATAAAGTGGGTATAAGGAGGGTTGTTCCTAGGAACTACGACCCGAAAGGAGAAATAAGCTTCGCGCTATTCCTACTCCTCCGCTCACCTGTGCGTTTATCATTTTGAGAGCTACCGTGAAGTAAGTAGATTATTTGGTTGAAGTTGTCCTACCTCATTGTCCGTTAAAATACATTGTGAATAAATCATTGAAAAACCAAAAAAGAAAAATATTTAGTGTAAATTTTACTTTTTATATTTCTATTTGTGCATGCGCACAGGTTCTTCCTCAAGCCCGTATACGTCGACAACATCAAGTTCGACAACTTTCTGTTGAACCACCAAATCTTGGACCCCAAATAACAACCAAGAACTTTCAATCCTCCTATAGTTCGATGGACCTACTCGAACTAGGCACAATTTGCTCGAGGCACCCCACCGAGGTTTACGAGGATGCAATCCGTTTTTTCACCGAAATTAACGCGAACAACATTGGAGATCAAGCATGTCTACTTAATCTTGTTACAAAACAAGCAATTTTTTTTGGACATGATCAAGAAGAACCCACATGCCCAACATCCGATATTTCAACAAGATCACTTCTACGATGAAGTTCCCAAACGCCCGAAACGTCCGGTTTAAGCTTATGCTTTTCCCATTTTCCCTCCGAGGAGCAGCCCGGGATTTGCTTGAAAAGAGCCCCCTCAATCGATTCATACATGGGAATATCTTGTTTTCGAAATCATTAACAAGATTCTTCCCTCCCTCCTAAAACAACAAATCTCGAAATGAAATCACAGATTTCAACAAAAATTTGATGAAACGTTTTACCGAGGCATGAGACCAAAGAGATATGAAAAAGATTCAATGATCTTCGTTAGGAGGATGCCCCGCATCATTGGTTATTTCAGAATTGCATCAACTCGATACATTCTATAATTCCCTAAATTCAATGATCAGATTCATTGAACTCCGCTGTCGGGTGGTAACTTTCTGTATAAAATGCCTCGATAATGCCTAAAATATCATCGAGAGCAAGGTCATAGTTCTCAATGACGACGAAAGCAAGGCCATTATTTCAAAGTGAGTACGATCTCTTCTACCCCAGCAAGTTTCACCGAATTGCTGAGCTGAAAGATATGTTAAGCATTGATTCTTGATAAAAAGAAACCAAACTCCAGCTCCCGCTCCTGTAAAAGCAGTCGAGCAAAGTTGTGTAACTTGCGGGGGTGGTCATTCTTACCAAAATTGTCCAGCCACCGATGGCAACGTTTATCGTGACAATATCCAAGAATACGTGTCACAAGCCGCCGCAGTTAACTACAACCAAGGAAATGCCAGTTACCGACCTCAGATGGTTGCTAACCAATTCGACTCCCGGTTTTCCCTCCAATGCCAAAACCATCAGAACAACCAAAATCGGGTGGATCGACTTTCAACCAAAATCGGGGGAACAATTTTAACCAAAATCGGGGTAATAATTTCAATCAAGGACAAGTTTACCAACCCCAGATTAATCAACCCCCGACTTTTCAAGCTCCAGCTTACCATGCTCCAGTTCCACTACCATCAGGTGTGTCTAAGCCCGATTTTGATAACTACGTCAAAGCTAATGACGCGGTTATGCAAAATATGCAAAATCAAATGGCAAATATAACGGACTTAATCACTAAATTCGTGAATAGTAATACCGCTTCTACTTCGGGTTCTCTTCCTAGCAACACCATTGCTAACCCGAAAGGTGATGTGAAAGCAATCACCACCCGAAGCGGTGTTTCCTATAATGGACCTCAAATTTCTTTTCCTCTTAAAGAGAAGGAAAATGAACCCAAGGTGACAAAGGATACGGTGCAACCAAGCACCGAAAACATCCAACCTCCAGTAATCCAAACTAGTGACCAAATTGGTGAGCCCATTGTTGCTTCAAAGACTAAACCAACCTTTCCTTATCCTTCAAGGGCCAACAAAGAAAAGCTCCGTGAAAAAGACAATCTTCTAGCTTCAAAATTTATGGAGATTTTTTGGAATCTCCATTTCGAGCTAAGTTTCGCGGACGCTCTCCTACACATGCCCAAATTTGCACCAATGTTTAGAAAGCTCCTCAATGACAAGGATAAGATGATTGAGTTGACAAAGACACCGGTAAACGAGAATTGCTCGGCGGTTATCCTAAAAAAGTTTCCCGAGAAACTGTAACCCGCGTGTAGATTACTTATACATGTGAATTGAGATGAATGAATGCTTAGCCTTGGCCGATCTCGGTGCAAGCATCAACCTAATGCCTCTCTCAATTTGGAAAAAACTAAGTCTCCCAGCTTTGACCAAAACCCGAATGATACTTGAACTTGCCGACCGAACGATTTCTACTCTAACCGGCATCGCCGAGGATGTTTTCGTGAAAGTTGGAACATTCTTCTTTCTGCAGATTTTGTGGTCGTTAATTACGTTGCCGATCCTCGGGTTCCCCTAATATTAGGAAGACCTTTCTTGAGGACAGCACGTGCCTTGATCGACGTTCACGGTAAACAAATGACCCTTAGACATGATGACCAATCCGTAACCTTCAAAGTTGGTGATACTAAGACTTTCTCCTACAATATCATTGAAACGGTTAACCGAGTCGATGTTATTGACATTGCTTGTGAAGAATATGTTCAAGAAGTACTTGAAATTTCTAAAAGTGGCAACCCCATTTCTACTTCAGACCTTGTGATCGATTCTCGCTCTCCATCTTTCACTCCCTTCAGAGGAAGTGATTTTATAATGGAAGAGATCGATAAATTTCTTAAACATGATGATTCAATACCACCAGGTGTTGACGGCATCTATGATTCTGAGGGAGATACTATTTACCTTGAGGAATTGATGAGTGTGATCAATAGTGACCCAAATCTCCCACCGTCACCGGTTTGTGAAATTAATGTGCCTGAAAAGGTTAAATCTTCATGTGAAGATCCTCCCGACCTTGAGCTCAAAGACTTGCCATCCCATCTTGAGTATGCATTTTTGGAGGGTGATGACAAATTACCCGTCATAATCGCTAAAAACTTGAAAGACGAGGATAAAATCGCCCTGATCAAGGTTCTTAAGTCACACAAACATGCCATAGCTTGGAATGCACATAAAAATAAGCAAAGAAAATAAGCTGGAACAAGAATAAAAGCTAGAAATGGCAAGAATACTTAAAACTTTTTAAACTAAGACACAAATAAGCTCAAATTAACTTAAGACAAAACAAATAAGCTAGGCTAACTCTAAATAAGCAAATAAGCTAAAACAGATATTTAACTATCCCTAATAAGCACTTCAGGAGTAAGAATAAGCAACTAGAATAAACTAGAATGGCAAATAAAAAAAACTACAAACTGATGCACTATTGAAAATACTTTGAAGAGGAAAGTAAGCTTAAACGAGCTTACTCTTAAAAACAGTAAAGGAAAATGGTTTAATCTACTCTAAAAAGCTAAGGAAATCTTAAATAAGCCGAAATAATAAGCTGATAAGCTAAAATGAACCACCAGTACTAACAGTTTTAACTAACGGTACTAACTTGGAGTTAGTACTGCTGGCTTTAAGTTAGTACTGCTACCTTTGGAATCCAAGAAAATGAACCAGCAGTACTAACTTGGAGTTAGTACTGCTTGTTCTAAACACCCTTTAAAGTTTTCAAAAGTTATTTTATTTCAAGCTGATTGGATTCTAATTTGTTAAAAACAGATTATCAAATGACAACATAAGGTACTTATGAATAGATTTCAATCAGTGATAAGCACTTAAATAAGCTAAATAAGCAAAAGGCAATTTTAGCTAAAAATGACATATTAAAAGAACAAGTATAAATAAATGATACAAAAGCTTAAACCAAGGAAAATTAAGCATATATTAACACTATTAAGCAAGATAAGACAGAAATAAACAATAATAAGCAATGCTACAGTAACCTTAAATAAAAGTGCAAGAATTAAATAAGAGACTTACAATGAACCTCTAGCTAAACAAGAGGAACCCAAAAGGGCAGCTATAAGCTCCCTAGCTTATTAATAAGCTAGGGTATGAGTCCATTTGGTTTTCCATTACAACCAACTTCCAAAATGCTTTCCACAATTCAAATGCAAAGGTAATTCAGGTTATTAAACTGGTTTGCAGAATTTAAACTTAGTTAACACTTATTTAGCTCAAATAAAGAGCTTAGAGACTCTTCAGAGCTTATGAGTAGCTTTAAAACAAACTTAAGGTAATGTAAACTTGGAACACGAATTGCAAAACAAACTGAAATTTCATTAAACTTGGAACTTTTACAAATTGCAGAAAGGAAAAAGTTTTTTTTATATTAAAAACTAAAAATTTTTGTCAAGTGGTTGATGGAGTGTTGCAGGGTAGAAGTATAGGAGCAAAACAGGGTGCTGGCTGGTTTTGGTATTGGCGGGAAGATTGGGAAAAGGTTTATACAAGTTGGGTTGTGACAGAGGGAGGTTGAAGATGATTAAGGGTATGTTTGGTTTGTGTACAAGAAAAGCCCCTCCACATCTTTCTTCTTTTCATTCTCTTTTTCCCCTTTCTTTCTTTTATAAATGAAGTTTCCCTAAATTGGCATAATCAGCCCATGTGGTTTATATAATAATATAACTTAGGGGTTTGGCATTTTTGACCCCTCAAGTTATACTTTTCTTAGCTTTTTCTTGACTTGACTTTGATTGGGCTTCGTCTTCACACACTTTTCCATCTCGTGTCCTGTTTTGTCGCTTTTTGCTTGGTTTTTTGTCTTTTTGTGAGATATCCGTTCCTGCACAACACAATTAGCAAAACAAGCATATATTTGGCATTTTGAGTCCATTTTCGGTTATTTTAGCTCGTTTTTAAAGGTAAAAGGTATGTGTAATTAAGCACATACCAACCCACTTTCCAAATCTGATGCCCTTTCACATCCTCTCCTATAATCATCTTTACTAAGTATCACCCTAGATGATAACAAATCGTGTCCTTCATTGGTTAAGTCAACCATCTCAGAACCCTTATACGGAGTTCTAAAAATGGCATCTTTGATTCCATCAGTCGATGTGATCAACCCTTGTTCCCTAACCGATATTAGCTTAGTGATCTCCACAAATGGTCAGCCAAAGAATACTTGGGATAAACTAGGATCTATGTTAGCTTCAATACTCTCGAGGATGGTAAAATCCATAACATGACTCGTATTTCCTACAAGTACATGCATATCCTTCCCTATTCTGACGAAATTACGCCCCCTAAATTTATACTCTCGTTTTTAATGGTATTGTAACAGGCTAGCGACATAACATTCATGGGCGAGTCTAAATCGATGTATGCATTGGCTATGAACTTACGTCTTATCATGCATGGAATTTTTAAGTTACTAGGATCCCCTGTTTCAATCCTAAAGTCAAAGCTTGATGAGCAACTCGACATTTTCTCTATCAAAGACTTATAGACTGACTCATCACACGTTTCTACTAAATCAAGGGGCTCTTCATACTCCATCCATCCCCCTACTTCTTCTACTTCCTTTGTATTTCTACGCGCCCTATCACCTAGGTTACCCCGTTCTAAGTCCCGTGACTTGGCTTCCTCAATTACTATTTCGGAACCGCTAAATTTTTTTCCTACTTTTTCCACAACCTCGACAATTGTGTCATGATCATTGTCCTTAGTGTTAGGTTCTATGATCCCTATTTCCCTAGTCTTATCTTCTTTACTTATTATGGTGATTGTGTTGATGAAATGAACGCGTTTAGGAGAAGAGGATTTCATATCTTGCTCTCCTAGAGATGATTGAGATTGGTATTTTAGAGATAGTAACTTTGATGGACTTTTAATTCCTTTGTTTGGAAGTGCCCCATTCCTTAGGTGGTCATGGGACATGGTAATTACGCAAACCATGGAATAATTTGCAACCTCGCGAGTGGGTTTATTGTCAAATTTTTTTGAAACACCCTTCCATAATGTGTTGATTTTGTTGATTACTTCATCTTGTTGTTGCTTAAGTTGGGTCCCAAGGCTAGACAATCTTTTTTCTTGATGAGAATCAAAATCATTTAACACCCTCTCAAGTTTTGTTTGATAACTAGAGGGTTCGTTTGGAATATTGGAAGAGTAAGTAGAAAACGAGCCATTTCGTAGACTTAAGAAGTTCTAAGTTCACGCCCAATTAAAATTTGGTTTATCCTTCCAAGCATTACTGGCTTCGTTAAAGTTTCTTGGTCCTTGGTTGGTAGTGAACGGCTCACGTCCCACTTTTTTATCACGCGATGATGCATAATCAACAAAAGCTTGCTCACGATTTTCCATGCAATATTGTGTGTCATTGGGACCACTACAAATTTTGAATGAAGAAGCGATTTTGTTCACTTGAACGGGTGGGTTAGGAGCAAGATGAGCTTCCATCAAGCATTGAACTTGATTTTTGAGCTCGATGAGACGACGGTCAGATGTACTCGGGACATCTTGAGGCAAAGAGATTGCCTTTTCTAGTTTAGAGATGTCTCTTGGGTTATTCTAACTTTCGTTGTCATAGAGGGCAAGGTCCTCTAATAGTGCCTAAGATTCTTCAGCATTTTTTGTCACGTAGCTTACCACCGGCCGATTGATCGATGGTTCACCTTGTGGCGAGATAGACATGGTCATAAAAGATTTGGACTTGGATCCAAAGATTGATGGCGTTGAATCGCAGAGGCACCACATTGTTCCCATTAGGGAGTTCAATGGTGTTTCGATAGCCCTCGTGGCTTGGCCTAGAATAATCTCCTAAGGTACATATAGGATATTCGTCTCCCATGGTGGTCAACGAAAAAGAGTTTTACAAAACAAAGGGAACAAAAAAAAGATAGACTATGAGAAAGCTAATTGACAAAAAATAAAAATCTTACTTGATAGGAATCAAGCTAGTAGACCTAAGCTAAATAAAATTCAAAACCTAACTATTCCCCGCGCAGCGGCGCCAAAAACTTGATGTGTGGTAGTTGTAAACTCACAAGAAGTTTTACAACTCCCTAGGCAATGTACCTAACCGTTGTAGTGTAGTATAGGTAAGACTCGAGGGTTGTTATCGTTCTTTAGTGGAATAGGTTTGGAAGGATCGAATTAAACGTAACTAAGGTCTAAGGGTTGAAAGAATATTATTTTTGTATTTTTATATTTTTAAGAAAGCAATTAAAATCTCTGGTTTGAAGGGGGGTTTGGTTTTAAGCTAATTAAACTGAATAACTAAAATAAATCTAAACTAATATGGAAATTCGATAGGTAAATAAATGTGTTTACTTAATCATGCATGATTCTTACTTTGCTTCTCCTAATTCTATTGCCTTGTCGCTCTTGTTGTACTTAGACCCTCCATCAGCTAGGAGCTTTGTCAAGGAGGATAAAAGTGGACTTGACGAACACCCAAGATAGACTCTGCATGTCACCAGTGAATCAAACATTCCGAGGCATTTATGATGAAAAAGCTTGTAGAAGCTTTACACCGCCCTTTCGCTTTGTGTGATGAAGAAGGAGAGTTTCTCCTTTGGCAAATTATTAGGCACTATGAACGGGCGTCTACCACCGCATCAATGGTTGAATCCTCCCAAATTCGGGGATATCAACATGGAAATGATTCGAACATACAGGGAGTAGAAGTCGAATTATACAAGCAGAACTATCGTGTCATTTTCGGAGACTACGAAACGTCATCAACTATCTACAATACCCGGTGAATTGAGAGATCATCATGTAGCCAGAAAATTGTCGATCTCCTTCCAAACAGAGAGTTACTATCCTCAACGAGGACAAGGTAGAAACTGGGAGAGAGAGTCATCAATATATATTATGAAGTTTCTTCCTGGAGGCGAGTGCGAGAATATGAATGTCTCATATAACTCTCACCGTTCTCCATCATAACCAAAGTTTTTTATTCTCCGTATCACACTCAAACTGGCATTATCATTCCCGGGTGGAATTGCAATCAGATAGAAGAAGAGTTCACCGCAGGCGAACCTCATCGAGAGAAAGAGAATCGAACTTTGGAGAAGAATCAATTGAAAAGTGTCTCCGATTTTTTTTTAGCATAGATTCCCTAAAAGACGATTCGAGGCCATCAAAATATGGTATCAATTCTCCACGGACGGAAAGATGATTTTGATGCTATCAAATCACCTCATCATCAATTCTTTATCTACCTTAGTGGAGACCATTTCAACCTCTCAAGATCAAAAAAGAAAATTTATATTAGAGAAACTCTTTCATGAAATTGAGTTCATTGGAGTGTCCTTTTTATAAAAATGAACTCGTCATTGCAGTATTGGTGAGGTAATCATCATTCTAGCGTCCAAAAAGAGGGGAGTTCTCGAGGAAAAAAGTGATTTTGGACATACATCCAACCACACAGTGGCCAATCACACTCCACCGTCTATAGTAGCCTCCTCAGACTCATATTCAGTGGAGTTGGGGACAAGGTTTCCCCTCTCCTCGACACTAGACTTTTATGAATTCGATCACTCCCACTCCATCTTCAAAATGTTGTCGTAGTCCGTTTCGTCCGAAATAAGGTCAAGATGCTCTCCCCCATTACATGCAAGAGAGTCTGTGATACAGGTGAGTCGGTAGTGACTGACTGTGTAGAACCATGTCATGAAGCTATTTTTGTGCAAAAAAGAAATAGCTCTCCGTCATCATCTATCATAAGACCGCAGATAACACGAAATTCCAACTGGATATTAATAAAATTCTTCCAACTCCTCGTTCTATACTTTTGCAAATCTTGAAATGGAAGTTTGCTAAGCAAATCTTGTGCCCTTCCTACGGATTCTCAACGCCTTGGCTTAATTTAAAAAAAATTACTCCCTCGCTGCAGAATAAAACCTTTGGTTGTCTTTTTTCTGAAAACAAACTCACGATTAAACTTCTATAGAAAGCTTTCTATGGATTTCATAAGGTCTTCACTGTGCTTGCACAAGCTTCCATGCTCTAGCATTTCATGAGGAGTGTTGAATGAACTGACGGGAACACTCGTGGGGGCCAATATGGTCCAAAACCAGGAATCATTTATCGGTTGGCACATTTGAAAAAGTCTCGTGAGGACCCCCCAGTTGGAATAATTCTTAGAGCAATTGAGCTATGGAAAATTTAAAGTCTTTGATTGTAACATGGGTCCTGATTGTAAAACAAATCGGAACCTGTTGATTGGCAATCGTATACCAAAAATGCAGCATCATTAATCCACATAACTCACGAACGTATACGTCTCGTTGGCAGGGGCTGGTGGAGGGTGGTCAATAAAACTTTTCGAGGATACCAATGAAAGAAGGCAGAAATAGGAACGAAATGTTTCGCAGAATTGCAAAACGAACAAATTCATTCATTAATGTAAAACCCACCCTCGAGCGCACACAAGTACAAAACAATGTGGGTAGCGAAAATTTACACCCACAGACTTCCAACACAATCATGACACAACTAATTGACGACATTTCTAGAATTAGAAACCAATTAAAGAGGGACTAAAACAAAAGATCTTCAAACAACGGAATAACAATAAAAAGAAATATGTTTTCTCATTTTTCTGGCAGAGTATCTTTTAATTTTTTTGATTTTTTCAATTTTTATATGATAACGGACAAGAACCGAAAACACTAGACATCGCAACTTGAGAACCAATATTAGTTCGAAAATACTTCACAGCTCGTAGCTTCCCAATTCTGAAAACGCACAAGCGAGCGGAGTAGAGTGATAGCCGAAGCTTATATCTCCTTTCGGGTCGTAGTTCCTTGAACAACCCTTTCTTATACCCACCGTCTAGTTTGTTAATCGAGAATCGAGTGAGCCGACCTCGTAATTGATACAAATGGTAATCTTTAAATCATTTTGTTCGAGGGGAACTGACAACACTAGTTTCACCGGAAATTATGATAAAACCTCAATTAGAATATTAATTTTGGTATTCTTTATTTAACCAATTTCATGAGTATTTTATATCTTGTTTATGGACAATTTTTTATTATATTTTTGATTTTTTTTTTGATTTTTTTTTTTAGATTTATATGATAGTACTTAGTAAAAGAAAAGAAAAATATTTATTTGTGTTTTTAAGATGATATATTCACAATAAGACAAACTTAAATCAAATAGTAGATAACAATCGTACACTATATAGCCTCCCCGGCAGCGCTCCAAAAATTGGTTTCTCGCAATATAAGCATATATAAAATACTAGGGCAAATCTAAACACTTCACCCTTTGACCAAGGTAAAAAGTCTCTAGACCTACCTAGAAAAAAAAATATAAAAGAAGAATCAATGATATAAAGATTCCTAAAGTATGATTTCGCCCGGGGACCAGCAAGCATTCATAACGAGTCAATCTGAGGACTTGATACCCCCACTAATAACACAAAAATGAGGTACAAAAAGACCAAGCCCTTATCTTGGGCAGGACCCGCGCCCATCCGCCGTGTCTATGTTCCCAACAGGCGTGCAAATTGAGAAAGTTGATCTTGGTTTTGATTTAATTGAGTGAGAAATGATTTTGATTGATTATAAAGTCCTAACAACTACGGAAGCACAAATTATTTATAAGGAAACCCTAAATTCAATCTAAATGAGATCAAAACCAAAACGGCAAAAAAAAAAAAAAAAAAAATTTTTAACCCTATCAGCAGAAACGATGCACTACCAGCAGGAACGATGCACTACCAGCAGGAACGGTACACTACCAGCAGAAACGGTGCACTACCAGCAGAAACGGAGCTCTAAAACTGCTGATTTTAAAAAATCGTTTTTAGCCAAAACTCAAAACACGACAGTTGTCCGGGACCATGTTTTTAATCAACTTTAATAAAGGCACTTATAAAATAAGCACTCCATAAGCCCCGAAAAATTCAAATAAAGCTGCTGATTGCAGAAAGTTATAGAATCGAGGCTCCAAAAAAATGCTGAATTTAAAAAATCTTTTTAGCCAAAACTCAAAACAGACGAAAACCCCAAAGCTTTTGTCCCGGACAAGTTTTAAGCAACGCTTAATAAAGGCACTTTAAAAAAATAAGCACTCAATAAGCCCCCACTTATCCTTGGATAAGTTAGAGCTTGTAGAGTACACAGCTCATTTGAGCCATGTTATTGCCTTTGTTTTAGCAAAGGGCGATGGACCTTGGTTCCCACATTACTACAAAACGTTTACTCTAACAAGTAGAGATAGATAAACATACTAACCATACAACCTCAAACCACCAATTGCCCCCCAATCCAAAATCTGCAGATTTGCTAGAAAGGTACACGGATTGGCCTACTTATAGTAACTCAGCTATCAAAAGCTCAAAATTAAACCAAAATAAAAAAGGAAAGATGTTTTGAAAGCTTATATGTTGCTTAATCTGAATCCAAAAAGCCTTTTCAACCATAAAACAACTTAACTCAACTCAATTATGCATTAAAAAATAGTATACGCTGTCCTCTAAATTTTTTCGCTATTTTATACTAACTTTTTCTAAAACAAAGCCAAATGGAAAATAAGCTAAGTTATCCTAAAATAGAGCTCAAACTGAAAAGTGTGCTTTTGGAAATAAGCTCACTACTGATCCATATTAAGCCCTCTACCTACTCACTCTTTTTTTAAATAAGACCATTTGGATAAGCACAATAAGCATCTCATAACAAAACGCAACAAAGTCACACTTAAACTACTTAAAAATTTTTTTTGATTTATTAGCTGAAAAATAAGTTGTTAGTGAGTATGTCATGGTCTACTTTCTGAGCTTAAAAATGAGCAAGCATTTGTGATTACTTCATGATGATATAAGCTAAAAAACACTGTTTTGAGATTTAAGCTCAATGAACAATAATTAAAGAACTCTAACAGTAATATATTCTGAAACGCGCTAACAAAAGCCCAGAATTAGCTTATAGAAAAGAGCTCGCTTAAAAAACAGACATTTAGTTAAGCGAGAACACAAGTATATAATCAACAATCTACAAATCTGAGATTATACAACAGCTTATCTCTCCAAGGAAAATTTAAGCATATATTAACACTCTCATTAAATCAAGAATAGACTATTACAAATACAAACTAATAATCGTCAATGCTACAAAGTAACCTTAGCCGAAACGTGCAAAGAATATTAAATACGAGAAGACTACATATCAATGCGCGAACCCTTAGCTACAACAAGAGAACCACCCAAAAGGGCAGCTTATTAATAAGCTAGGGGTGTGATCCATATTGATTATCCACTTTAGAGCTAATCAATTTCAAATCCCAACTAATCTCCAAAATGCTTTCCAAAATTCAAAATGACAAATCTAGTCATCAGGTTATAAACTGGTTTGCTGTCATAAAAGCTCAAAAATATTAACCATAATAAATTAGTTGTTAGATCTGGTCTGAGCAAGATTTTAAACTTCTAGTTAACACCTTTTATTAGGCTCAAAATAAAGATGCTTAGAGTAGCTTTAAAACAAACTCATAAGGATCTCAATGAGTAAACTTAGATAACATGCTAATTGCAAAAACATTTATAGAAACAAACTGAAATTATTCATTAAACTGGAACTTTTACAATTGCAGAAAGTAAAAGTTTTTTATATAAAAAACTAAAAAATTACACACTTCAAAGACTAAACTATTACTACTTTTTTTACATGCTAACTAGGCGACTCTATTTATACTAAAGAAAAAAGTAAACATACTGAAAGTCTATTCAGTTTGACTTTCACATTGACTTTTTTTTTTGAGCTTGTGACTGATGTTTGTTTGCTTAGTATAAAGCATCGCGAGTGATTATTGTACGCATAGTATTGGTGAGTAAAAATCACAATATATCCTTATCCCTTAATTTCCTTGTAATTTCTTCTCATCACTTGGACTCGATACAATACTGCCTCTTGAGGATTGCCGAACTTTGGCATTGTGGCATGTGGGGTAATGTGGAAGCGTTTTGTCAAATGGATTGATGGAGTGTTGCAGGGTAAGAAGTAAGGAGCAAACACTAGGTGCTTATCTTCAAAGACTTTGTTCTATAGATTTCAATATTACAAGTTTTAAATGGATTTTGAAAATTCTAAGCTGGTTTTCACGTATGGGGCGGGGAGATTGTGCACTGTAAAAGGTTTATCCAAGTTGGGATTTTTATACAGAGAGGCGAGAGATAGAAGCGATGCTATTAATGGGTATGTTTGGACATCTGTGTACAAGAAAAGCCCCTCTCACATCTTTCTCGGCTATCTTTTCATTCTCATCTTTATCACGCTCTTCTCTTACCTTTTATAAAATGAACTTTCCCAAATTTGTCGATAACAGCAGACCCCCTTAGCCTTTCTGTTTCCTTTCAAATCTATGTACCTAGGGTGAAGAGGCATCTCTTACAACCCATCAAGTTATATTTTTCTTTTGCTTTCTTTTTCTGATCTTCTCAGTAGTTGACTTGACTTTCGATTGGGCTTTCGGCTTCACACGACTTTGTCCATCCCTATTGTCCGGTTTTTGTCGCTTTATGCTTGGCTTTTCGTCTTTTTGTGAGATAAGATATATCCGATCCTAGCCAACACAATTAAGGCTAAAATCACGTCATAGTATTTTGGCTATCTTTATGTTCCGTTTTTGGTTATTTTTAATAGCTCGTTTTTAAAGGTAAAAAGGTACAGTGTAAATTTAACGTAGCACTTACCAGTCCACTTTAGGTTTGTTTAAGCCATGGTCCATAAGTTTAGAATAGGGTTAGATCCAGTTTTTTTCATGATTAGAGGTGTTCATAGGCTCAAAACGTCAAGTTCATTTGCAACTGTTAAGCTTTAAACTTTTCTAGTCTTGGTCATAGAATTAAACAAGCAAAAGAAAAAAGAATCATAAAACACCTGAGCACTGGCACCTAAACAAACCACACACAACCCGAATAACCGAAAGTGAACACCTCACATGATCCACCTGCAACCGCATATGAGCCTGGAACAAGAAGGATCCTCCATATACAGAAGAACTTCACCCTCCAAGTCCGACTTGCCTTCGACTAAAGATTGAAGTTCTAACTGACTTGAGAATTCTTATTGATAATACATAGAAACACTTTGGCATTTATTCTCTTACTATGGGCTTCCTTTTTGTTTATTGAAGACTGCACCATCCGGCTATGTGAGCCGGCATAGTGCAGTAAAATCAACAAGCGCTTTACGATCATCACCATAGTTATCATATTCTTTATCTCCATACATTACATTTTACATGTTTTTTCATCATTTAACACTTTTTTTATGCAACAAATTTTCCGTAATAGAGAAAATATCGTTTAGAAACGCACAGTCATAACAGTGAACTAAGAATGAATATTTATTGTTTTCAGAAGACTTCTTATGGATCAGATGCTTGAAAGATTAGCCGGAAATGAGTACTATTGCTTTTTGGACGGATTCTCCGGCTACTTTCAGATCCCAATTGACCCACTTGATCAAGAAAAGACTACCTTCACCTGCCCTTATGGGACATTTGCCTATCGTCGCATGCCTTTTAGGTTATGCAATGCACCGGGCATGTTCCAAAGGTGTATGGTTGCAATCTTTCACGATATGATTGAAAAAAACCATGGAAGTCTTCATGGATGATTTCTCGGTTTTTGGTGATTCTTTCTCCTCTTGCCTTTCCCATTTAGACAAAATGCTCCAAAGGTGTGAAGACACCAATCTTATGCTAAATTAGGACTTTATGGTCAAGGAAGGCATAGTCCTTGGCCATAAGATTTATAAGTCTGGGATTGAGGTTGATAAAGCAAAAGTTGATGTCATTGCAAAATTGCCTCATCCCACTACCGTGAAGGGTATTCGTAGTTTTCTCGGTCATGCCGCATTCTACTGACGATTTATTCAGGATTTTTCCAAAATCGCCCGGCCTATGACCCACTTCCTTGAAAAAGAAACTCTGTTTATCTTCTCGAAGGAATGCATCGAAGCATTTGAAACCCTTAAGATGAAGTTAACTCAGGCTCCAATTCTAGTTGCTCCTGATTGGGACTTGCCCTTTGAAATCATGTGTGATGCAAGTGATTTTGCTGTTGGGGCAGTCCTAGGGCAACGTAAGACCAAGCACTTCCAGCCGATACACTATGCAAGCAAAACTATGACCGAGGCTCAAGCACATTACACTACAACGGAAAAAGAATTACTCGCAGTAGTGTATGCTTTCGAGAAATTCTGACCATATTTTGTTTTGTCTAAAAGCATAGTGTATAAGGACCAATTCCGTGCTCTCAAGTATCTGTCGCCCTAAGCGGATGCTAAGCAAGATTTGCTCCGGTGGATTTTGCTGCTCCAAGAATTTGATGTCGTTTCGTGATAAAAATAGGTGTGAGAAATCTCGCCGCCCGACCACTTTAGACTTGAAAATCCTATTCAAAGTGAGCTCGAGAAAAAGGAAATTAACGGAAACATTTCCTATCTCGAGAACTTGGGTGTGTTACCTTTTCGTGGTGATGATATTGCCCACTTGGTTTGCGATTTTTGCAAACTACCATGCGGGGAATTTTGTGATCAAAGGGATGTCGTCCCAGCAGAAAAACAAGTTTTTCAAAGACGCAAACACTACTTTTAGGACGACCCCTTCTTGTTTAAGATATGTGCAGGCTTCAAGTGATCGGCGTGGTGAACGGCAAGGAAGCTCTCGACATCCTCGAAGCTTGCCACAATGGACCCACGGGGGGACATCATGGTGCAAATCTCACCGCCAAAAAAGGTCTTTATGACGGTTTTCTGGCCCACAATTACAAAGATGCCCACGAGTTGGTTAAAAATTGCGACTCGTGCCAGCGTCAAGGAAAAATTTCACAATGTGATGAGATGCCTCAAAATTCCATCCAAGTTTGTGAAATCTTTGACGTTTGGGGTATTGACTTCATGGGGCCGTTCCCGTCTTCAAGAGGGAACAAATATATACTCGTGGCCGTCGATTACTTGTTGAGGGGGGGGGGGGGGGGGGGGGGGGGGGGGGGATTGGGTTGAAGCAAAAGCGCTCCCCACCAATGACGCCCGAGTTGTTTGAAAATTTCTCAAATCTCTCTTCGCCAGATTCGGTGCCCCTCGTGCAATCATAAGTGATCGCGGAACCCATTTTTGCAATGACCAATTTGCAAAAGTCATGCTTAAATACGGAGTCACTCATCGTCTCTCCACCACATATCACCCACAAACAAGTGGGCAGGTTGAGGTATCCAATCGTGGTTTGAAAATAATTCTTGAAAGGACCATAGGCAAAAACCGTGCCTCTTGGTCGGATAAACTAGATGACACACTTTGGGCCTTCCGCACAACTTACAAAACACCCATCGGGTGTACTCCATACAAGCTAGTGTACGGGAAGGCATGTCATCTTCTGATTGAGCTTGAGCACAAAGCCTATTGGGCTTTAAAACATGCCAAACTTGACTAATGACCGCGGGCGATCCCAGACGGTTCACTCAATGAGCTAAAATGAACTTCGTGATCGTGCCTATGAAAACTCTTTGATCTATAAGAGAAAACAAAGAGAATCCATGACTCCAAGATCAAAAACCGCGTTTTCAACGTCGGTGATCGAGTCCTCCTCTTTAACTCTAGATTGAAGATTTTCTCGGGCAAGCTTAAGACCCGCTGGAGTGGACCATTCACTGTAACCCAAGTTTTTCCATATGGCACTGTCGAGTTATCCCAAAACTCTAGGCCAAATTTCAAAGTGAATGGTCATCGTTTGAAGCACTACTTTGGAGGGGACGTACCACCATTGTAGTCACCAGGATCTCCAGACGTTCCCCATGGACCAATAAATTCGGGGACGGGTCAAGCATAGTGACCTTAAACAAGCGCTTCGTGGGAGGCACCCCATGCTTATCAGTAGTAGTATTATGTAGTAATGAATAAGTGTTTTTGTGTGAGGAGGCTCGCCTCTTCCATTACCCGTGTTTTGTGTTTTGTGTTGTATGTCCAGGATTTCTCGGATTGTAAAGACTCTCGTGCTCGCAGTTTTGCCCTTCATCCACAAGAGTTTCACATCCTCAGCTTCATTTTGGGAATCCGATATCCTAATCTTATCGACTAACGTTTTATCTTTTGGCCACACTTATAATTCGGCCTTAGTTTACGTAGGTACCCACTTTTAAATCAGCGAGGACGATGTTTAGTTTAGTAGGGGGGGGGGATCTTGATTGGATTGTTGCCTGCAGCCGTTTTGTCACGGTAAATCCCGTTTTTACACCAAAATTTTTGCAAAAAATACCAATAAAAATGTAAAAAATTTTAAAAAAATTTTCCCCCAAAAAATGAGAATAAGTGTTTGGTCTACAGTTTGGACGTTCATATGGGTAGAATAGGAATAAATTTTGACTCGATCGGCATGTTGAGCCTAGCTTTGTCCTTAACCATTTAATAAAGAATAAGTTTATTAGGCTAAGCATTCGCGGGATCTTTTATTAGGCATTTTAAATATGACGAAGAATGAGAAATAATAGTGTTATTTACAAGTAGGATGATAAATCAAGGATTATTTGGAAATCTTAAAAGCTTATAGTGTTAAACTTGTCGGCTTTTTTCTCCCCGAAGTCTTAAACCTGACTATAAGTGGCTTAATTTTGCTTAACTTTAAACCGATGTTTGTCTAAAAAGATGATCTTTCATTAAACGAAAAATTATTCATCTTAGTTCGCTTTATACTTGAGTGGTTCTAAAAACGAATTTTCTCTATTTCGGAAATAAATATATATAAAAAAGAGAAAAAATGAAAAAATGAAAAATAAGTGATGAAAAGTATAAACTGTGGGCTCATAAAGGTTTACTACATCTTGCCGGCTCACAACCGATGTTGCAGTCTTCAAAACAAAGCCATGTGAGTTAATAAAATGCCAAAGTGCATCGTAAGTGTTATCAATAGATACGTGGTCAGGAATTAGTCAATACTCTTGTCGGAGGCGTGGCGATGTTGTAGTCATGTAAAATGATGACGGTTACAATCTTTCGGGGGGGGGGGGCGGGGGGGGGGTGGGGGGGGGGGGAAAAGGTAGTCAGATAGAGCAATAATGAAAATTTAATGGTTAAGATTTCTTTTTCTTAAAACTCAAGTATAATTTTGAACTATGAATAACTTGCATTAAGACTCAAAAAGTTGTTGGTAGCCGTCGGAACGATAATTTTGATTAAGTATTCTCCGTGGGGTGTCAATAAACATAGGCACTTAGCTGATGTGGCTAGGATGTTCCGAGAAGAAAGTCGTTCATGGAATAATCGCACAATGAGATCATTAAATTTTGATGTTTGCGTGCATTGTGTGTGTTGTTTATTTAGCGGTAAATTTAAGAAATTCAGCCTAAAAAGGGTGGGAGTATCCCCTAGTACATTGGACATATTCTCCTGTGGAAGTCTCACCTGTTAACCTATAGCGAAACTTCGGCTGGGATCTATCGGAATATGCTGGTTGGTGGGTGATCTTAGTATTTCCCTAGATTTCTTCAGACACTATCGTTATCACCAGAACTATTACTACTTTCTATAAACTGTCGATCTAAACTTAACATCAAATTAAGGCACTTCACATTAATGACTAATTGTTGGGAGCGAAAAGTTGACATGTCATAGTTATATGTTGTGTTAGGCTTCTTTACTTTACGTAGCGGTGATTCGTTTTTACGTTAGTTGGGACTAGTGAAAAATCAGGGACGATGAATTCTATCGTCAGGGACATCCGTAGATTATTCTATGGGCATTCTCATTCATTTGATCCAGTGTTGATAAAATAAAGGGTGAAGTCAACAGGTAATTAAGAAAAGAAAAAGGAAAAATCCAAAAATATTTAGGGATAGTTAGTGTAATATAAAAAAAAATGGTAAAAAACAGGGCTTTAGAAGCTATTCATTCTTAATTCCCCTTGATGAACACTTTGCTACTTTTCGTGGGTTTTTGTCGAGGGGGATGAGATTATTGTTTTTAAGTGTTGACTTCACAACATTGCGTGAGACTCGACAATATCTTCAGTATGGGGGATTTTGGCTATGTGCATTATTTACACATTCTTTTTTCCATTAAAAATGGACTTAAATGACTAAAAACGTACCAAAAATACACTGTATTTATATGTTTTGCATTTGTATTGTGCAGGAAACGGATATCACACAAAAGGACGAAAAACAAAGGCAAAAACGACAAAACTGAGCACGGAATGGAAAAGTGAGAAAAGCGAGGCCGAAAAAGTTCACAAGCAAAACATCAACAGAAAAGTCAAACAGTCAAAGTCAAAGTCAACTCAACTCCGAGAAGCTGAATCAGAAAATACTAACTTGAGGGACATAAATTGCCAAACCTCAAAGATTGTATTGCAAGGATAAATGACGAGGGTTGAAAATGCAATTTAAAGAAAATGCAACTTAAGGGGGTAAGTCTGCCAACCCCTTAAAGTTGTAACACCACAAGGACTGATTTTGCAATTGGACGTATAACTCTCAAGGGGCTTTCTTGCCAAACCCTCAAACTTGTAACACCTAAAGGACGAATTTTGACAAATTTTTGGGGGGGGGAAGTTATAAGTGTGAGGGACAATTTTGCCACCACTACAAACATTTACCCTGCCCTTTTCAAACTAAAATTCCGCAAAACTAACCCACCCCAAATCACGTGTATTCCTCACTTCTAGTACCCTGAACAAATCTAAACACTATGGCAAGACTAATCTTTCTTCACTAAACCCCAGCCCTAAGCCCCTTGCCAAGTTGGCAATCCCATCAATTTCTAGGGCAACCCAACGGCTATGATTGTCCAAGAGAAAGCACAAGATTTGAATCTGATGGCCAAGGATGAGTTTTGAGCATTACACTCACACAACAAACACAAAATGTGCTTTGTGTCTCAGAGAAGAAGCACACAATAAAGAATTGAAGATTTTGGGGTTCGGGTATAAATACCCACCCCTTGGAAGCCATAAAAAGGAGTCTTTTTTTTATCTTTCATTTTTTTTTCTTTCTAGTACTTTTAATCTCAGCTTATAAATTTTTATGTAATCTTAATTTTCATAGTTGTAATCTCTTTGAGTTAATGAAAATTTAAAGTATTTGGACATATTGATGTCGTGTTGGATGTTCTCTCATGTTTCATTGTGGAAAGTGAGTCAAAAAGGTTGCAAATTATTGTATAAACTGAGAGAACTTAAGTAAAGTAAGCTAATTCATAGCTTATTCATCATTTAAGTCTTTAAGTCAAAGTTTGACTTAAAAAGTCAAATAAGCAAAAAAACTTGGTGAATGGCAGTCATGGAAGGTCCAGGGTGGTGCCTCATGGAGACTATAGGTGATAAAATTTAAGCTTTTGCAAGCTTAATCCTACTGCCATAAGCATTGGACCTTATGTGAGCATTTTTCTTCTCATTTTTACATTTTTGGCTTATCTCATTGTGGTATAGCTTACTAGGGCTTACTTCTGTTTAAATATGATAATGTATGCTTATTATGCTTGCTTTGATAGTATTAGATAGGTAGTTAGGTATTTAGAGTAATCTGTCCAAAATAGCTCAACTTTGCTTATTTAGTTTGAGCTTATTCTTAGTGCTTAATTGTGTGAAATTTCTGCTTATTTTCTCTTATTGTGGTTACCTAATAATCTGTTTTGATAAATTTGGGCCTAGAACCTTTTAAATCAGTTTTAAAAAGAGAAAATAAAGTTTAAGGGGGTGTTTGGATTAAGGGTTAAAATTGGTGGGAACTTTGTAAGACCACTAGTTATCTTTGGGTCAGTCTATAAATTCATTTGTGAGTCAGTTTAAACAAAGTTTTTAGGGATTAAAGTCAGTTAATGTTTTTTTAGTTTTCTAAAAAGTATGTATGCAAACTGTGACAAGAAGTGGTGTTGAGACAGCTTATTGTGGTTAAGCTGTTAGGGGGTGACCTTGGACTCACATTTTGTACACTTTTCAAATGCCAATTGGCTTGGTTAAAAGCCATAGGCTGTGGTTCAAGTTTGGTTAAATTTCTGTCCAAAAAGGGGAAGTCATTTTAAGCTTAAAAGTCAATTTACCTTTTCAAATTTTTCAGCAAGTGAAAGCAGCTTTTAGATGCAAAATGAGGGCTTAGCTATGACAAGTAGTTATTGATCTGTTTGGGGGTGGATTTTAATTTCGAGTTATTTGATGGCTTAAATTATGCCATCAGTCAACCCCACGTTCTTGAAAAAAATGGTTTTGGTTTTAAAAGACCAGCCAGCCTTTTTATAAGCCCTTCCAATGGGCTTATTTGTGTTTCAAAGCCCAAAGCCTTTGCAGCTTATTGGAGCTTTTTGGCCATACTTCTAAGCTGTGGGCCCCATTTTCCCACAGGGGTCCATTTTAGGACTTAAAAAATAAGCCCCAAAAGTGTCCCAAGACTGTTTAGACCACAGTCTTGGTCCTTGCTCATCTAGTCCTTTTTGTTGCTTATTTTGTAGTCTTAGCTGTTTATTTAGTTCTTTAGCTCATTAGGTTAGTTAATTAGAGTTCCTTAGCCTTATTTGTTAATTGTGTGCTTATTTAGTCCATTAAGCCCTATCACTTAGCTTATTTATAACTTACTGTATACAAAGGTTAAGTCTGTCTTTTTTAGCTTATTTTTGAAAAATAAAATTTTTGTTTTTTTTAAATTTGCTTATTTTCTGCTTTTCAAAAAGTTATAAAAAAATGAAGTTAAAAAATGTATGGGAGAGGGGAAGCCCAAGTGATCAAGGCTCGAACAGAGACATCGACTCAATCCACACATTTACCCAAACTCTACCGCCTGTGCTACTATGCCAAACACACAGCATTAACAACAACTCATCCGGTAGAGGATTTTCCAAAATCAAATATAAGAAGGGTTTTTGGCCCAATAGCCCACAACCCATTTTAGCTTATTACACTGCTTATTTGATAAGCTGTGTAAGCTTTTTCATTTTTCATAGGATCTGTTCATCTTTAACTATTTTTCGTAAATTTTTCAGATTTTTTTATAAACTTTTAGTATTTTTTTATAATTTTTTCTTTTAAACTTTATAAATCATTAAAATTAAATATTAATCAGAAAAATTTTAACCTTTTTTTAAAAAAAATTTATTTTGTATATAGTTTGTGGAAAAATTATTTTGTTTCCCCGTAGGAGCTTTTTTCCAAATGTTTCATTTTGTAAAGAACGGGATTTGTTCCGTTTTTCTTTTTGATGTTTTTTCGGTCCAAACGAACTCGTTTTTGAGTCTTGTTTTTTTTAAACTTCGGTTTTAGTCAAGTAGATCTATTTTTAGTTTAAAAAATTGTTCTAGGGTTTAAATTGCAATAATTAGGTTTTTGATCCTGTTTTACGTTCATTTTAGGATTTAAGCGTTATAGCTTTCGTTTTTAGGTTTAATCTATTCGTTTTTGCATTTTTAATCATAGTAATAGAAAAATCCAATCAATCATCGTTCCATTCAAGCATCAATTATCAACTCGTCATACGATTCTCAAATTGCACACCTCGTTGGGACATACGACCCGGGAATCATACTTCCGGAAACATATATATTTTAATTTGTGAATACTTGACCAATCCTTGGCTAAGGGTAATTGGTTGATTGTTTGCTCATATATTATATATATACTTTCATACAAATCACTCCCCGTAGGGAACAACGTACTACATCTCTGATCCTACACTATCCGGTTGGTGCAAAACGGATGCTCATTCCATAGACTTCGGTCCGGGATCAAAAAACACCTAAGGATTACTAAACTTAGACTCCACTTGACCTTGACAGTGCAAACAGGGAAAGAACGTGTCTGTATTTATTTTAATTTTACCTTCGCGATCAAGCTAGCAATTGGCTTGAACACCTTCCAGCAGGATCCATCACCACATGGGAGGATCAACTACTCATTTCCTTGCTCAATTATTTCCACCGGGAAGGACCACAAAACTCCGCAATGATATCCTGATGTTCCAACAACATCATGGAGAATCTCCTTCAGAAACATGGACTCATTTCAAGGACTTACTCCAAAAAGTCCTTTCATGCATAGATCGTGGCTTCGATCTAATTTTTTTATGATCATGTCTCATTTCATCTTAAGTGCGAGATTAACCGCGCCGCTGGTGGCAAACTCCGCGATAAGAATGCCGACGAGTATTGGGAAATCATTGAGAACCTCGCCCTCTACGGCCATGAGGGTGGAAATGAACACAAAAAGAATTCGCTCAACCAGTCAAGGCTATTTCTACACCTCAAAGCATATCAAAAACACCTGACCGAAGACTTCTTGCGCTCGAAGACCAGATTAACTTCTTACTAAAGGGATCATGACCGACACCCAGACCAAGCTCAACACACATCCCTCAAGCTTATGCCGAAGCAGTCTACTCAAACCCTCATCCACAAAACCAAAATAAACTCAAAGCAGTACCCTTCATTTCGTGATCGTACCGGTCAAAACCCTCAGCCCCAAGCATTATGAACCTTCTTTTGAGGTCAATTACGGGATTACATGGTTGCATACACTAGAAACGAATGGAGAGATTTAAAAATGAATTTTCAAGCAATGCTGAGGATATCAACGATTGAAGTGATGGATTTGTTTTTCGGGCCTTTTAAGAACTCATGACCAGCAGAGCTCATAAAAAGTGTTGATAAAGGGAAGAAGGCTACAATTCCCGTCACCAAGAACGTAAATACCTATTTCTTCAGAGAGGGGAGAGAAAAAAGTGACAAGACTGAAGTAAACGACCGCAACGACATTGAAAAAACTACCAGACAGAAATGGAAATGTAGTTAGGAAGCGAGAAGGAGGATGAAAGCTGATGACGAACCAACAGACAAAGCTAGACAAAAGAAGAAAACAACTGAGGCAACTTGCTCTCAACCCGTTGATCTTACCTGAAGCATTTGTCAGATGTAGAAACTAATAGAGGGGGTTATGGTGTAAATCTATGGTTCAACGAAAATCCTTTCGGGAGCATGAGTCAGAAAAATAAAAGGGAAGACATACAATTTATCACCTAGGGGGCCTGTTTATGAAGTAATACTTAGAAAAAAGATAACAAGAAAAGAGGACATAGGAGGAAACTTTGAAATACCCTGTAACATAGGAGGCCGGAAACACATGAACGCCCTAGTTGACCAAGGATCCGACGTAGATGTCATGCCCCTCTATACCTACATGAAACTAACCGACGAGAGGTCTGCTGAGACAGACATTAAACTCTCACTAGCTATCCACTCGTATATCTACCCTTTAAGAATAGCTAAGGGCGTATTAGCTGAGGTTGCCGAGCATGTGTACCCTGTGGACTTTGTGGTTTGGAATCAGTGGAAGAGAAAATAGACATCACTTTATCCTAGGACACAACATTTTGACAACGGTAATGCCGTAATTAAGTTCGACCAAGGGCACCCTAACTTTAGATCTGGAAAGGAGCCAAGATAAGTTTCCAGAGGATGTTTATTTTTTTTTTTTTTTACCCTTGGTCCTTTGTAAGATTGAGAGAGGAGTTCAGAATGACATAGAGCCTATAGCCTCACTTGATGTAAATAGGTTAGTCTGGTAATAGGAATGAACAATAAAGTAAAAAAAGGAATTAAACTTCACCTAGATAGGGAGATGAAGTTCGACCATTGAAGAGCTAAATTTAAAGGTAAGCATACTGCTCTGTTAAAATGAAGGTGGAATTGACGATGAGGAGAAGTAAAGTAAGAACTATGACTTCGAGTTAGCTAAAGACTCGTAAATAGTAAGAAAAGCGCTTTTTGGGAGGCAACCAATATTTACTTTTCCCGCAATTAGGAGTGTCTTGTGTTTTAATTCTTTATTTCTTTGTTTTATTATGTTTTGAATTATTTTGTAATCATGCTTTGTTTGTTTTGTAACTTCGTATTATTTTTGCAATCAAATGTTTTTTGTAACAAAATAAGTTTGTAGGGGAAATATCCGGGTTTTAAGAAACCCAATCAAACATTTAAAATACATTTGTTTAGATTAATTCGCTTAGTTTCGAGTCATTTGATAGTTATGATTAATTCAAGGTTTTTATGAAAATACTTTCTTAGATCTCTGATTATAAAGTTGCGTAACGAAAATTTCTCATTAAAACGAAGAGACGAAATTTTCACAGATGTTGGAGACGGTGTCAGGATTTATCCTGACGGCGTCACGTCTCCAGCTATGTAAAAATTCGAATTTTTTCAAGTATTTTTGAAAAATAAAATGTGCAATATTTAAGATTTGTTATTATTTTGTAAACCTGCAGAAAACCTATAATTATATCATTACTCTCATCCTATATTTACTGCTTACATAGAGTCGAAACTAAATTCATATGTTATATTTATTCTATTCCCGCCCGATTTTATGCTTGGTATAGTTGTCTTTGTCTTTGATTACAGGTTATATTTGATAAGAAGAAGCTTGGAAGTTCTTAGGAAGTTTTCATTAGACGACTCTTGGAGAAGGATTTAACCAGTTATCGCATGTTTCTTCTCTATTATTGAGCAAACCAGGGGAGTACTAGTTACTTTTACTTGTTTTCTTTTCCCTTTATTCGTTTTTACGGGTACTTCTATTGAACATTGGGGATAATGTTCAACTTAAGTGTATGGGGTAAATAAGCCTTAGAAACTATTCTTTCATTTACCATTTGATTTGTCCTTAAAATGATGGGTAATATATCGAAACATAGCATTAAAAGTATTTAAACAAAATTTTAAATTTTATAAGACCAATACGATGAAAATCGGTATTAATAGGTCTCATGGACGGGAAATTTATATGACTAGCACAAAAACCTTCATAATTCCACCCCAAAATGTGAGGTTCGCCTTTAGATCTATAGGAATTTGGGTATCTATTATTGATACCCAAGACAGTTTATACCTTTAGCTTTCTCGAGTTAAGGAGTGAGCAATCATATGTGTCTTTTCCCCCCCCCCCTTTTCCCCCGTCGGTACAGATATGTAGTTGTGGTTTGTACTTTTTTGGAAGTTTTGAATATCAGTCATAAATTATTAAGTGTACGGAGTATATTAAATTCTAAAATTGTATGTGATGCATCCGAGGACCGCATAGTGAGTATTAGAATTTGCTAGATAAGAGTCATTAGGATTAACCCATGTTTTAAACCTGTAATCATTATGATGGTCACACCGATCATATAACTATCACCACACCCTTATCATGCACTCATTTTTAGTGCAGGATACCCTAGTAACCTCTGCGCCATCCTTTTTTCACGGTTCTCGTAATTTTCTTGTGGATGTAGTTTATTAATGAAGAACATTGTTAACTTAATCAATCGTTACACCCAATTGCCTTAGCTAATTTGTATGTACGCGCTTATTAGTAATTATTGTTTTAAACCCAAGTTTAATTATGGGAGTAACACGGTTGTTAAGTCTCTATCCTGTAAATACATTTTAGAGGACGATTGAGATTCATGGTATATTATTTCCTCAAAAGAATGGGGAAGAAAAGTTAATCAATACCCCCATATGTTGTTTAATTGATCTCACATGTTATGTTGGTTCCATCTCAATCGGTGTCATTAATTTGCTTGTAAATAATCGCGTTATAAAAAGTTAAGTGTAGAGGCTGCATTATAAAACCCCATGATGTATTGATTGTTTAAGCAATAGCAGGGCAAAAGGTACGAAAAAATGGTTTATAAAAAAAGTAAAAAATGTAGGGCTGCATTTGATAATGTTTATGTTTATTCATAAGTCAGGAAAGAAAAAGAAAGAGATTGATGTATAGTTTTGGTAGGTGTGTATATCTTTGGCTGAGTATTGCTTAGCAACCAAACAACGTGTATTATTTTAAGTAATTGCTAACCTTCCACTCAAATTCACCCAAAGCACCCAAATGTTAATTCCATCCATTTCTGTTTCCGTATTATGTTATCATTTACCACCTACACACACAACCCTATTAAGACCTAATAGATAGTAAGAATAATACTTGGCTAAGCGGTGGAAGGTTTGATCCTTTTACCAAGCCTATGGTAATTTATATCTATGACAGGTATTGGTGTGATTTTCCGTTTTCCCATTATGTTATAATTTATTATACACCCGAGTGAAAGAGAGAATCATAAACACTTATGTGAGGTGCTAGTATATATTTTTCGTGCTTTTAATTACGAGGTCTAGAAGGTTGTGTTGTAAAATACTTTTAAGGAGTAAGTTAAATGATCCTCATATTGTTATTGTCTAGGTAGAAAAGCCTATTTGCTTGAGGACAAGTGATATCATCAAATAACGTCACATTTTACCATCATTTATCCCGTACATTTTACCCACTTTTTATATAATTATTGCAAGATTTGGTACTTAATTATTTAAAGTTTACAATTGCAGTAATTCTGGAGTAACTTGTGAAAACAAAGCTAAAAAGCACAATTCTAGAGCTTAAACAAAGACATTTGAAGAAAACTAATATCTGACTACTATACGCGTATCCAGCAAAGAAGATACGGCGTATCAGCGCCAGCTCATCACAAGAATACGCGTAATGATCAATTCCTGATTCGGCGTATCACTATTTACCTATACGCCGTATGCACAAGTGGCCATCAGTCAAAGATTGACAATTATTATGATTGAAGACAATTAATCTTAATTCACTTGATCTTATCGCGAACTCCAAGGAAAACAACCCTATACGACGTATGTCGACGATTCTATACGGCGTATTGAGTATTTTTCAGAAACTATAAATAGAGGACTCAACTACGAGTTTTTAGTGTGCAATATCATATTCTCTGTATAGTATCCACTAGAGTTCGAATTTCAGAAGCCAAGAAGAGCAGCCAAGGTCAAGCACCAACCATAATTCCATAGAAGAGATCGTGTAATTTCTATGTTCTTAATCATTCGATTCTTAAATTGTTTGATTACGCTTGTATGATTATGACGATTGTGGGCTAATACCCTTGGGTATTAGCCATGTTTATGAAGATTATTATGTTTTGTTTGATTTAATTCCGGCTTGTTTAATTAATCGTTGATGTTTAATTATGTTTATCGCTTATACTTGTTTATGTGCTTGTACATGCGACCTATCATTCAACTGGGTCTAGTGAGACTTAACCGGTAATCTAGATGCTAGGATAGCTCTCCATGTTGTGTTTTATATGCCCGAACCAATAGGATCACAAATGACACCCTGTCCTTACCCTTTGATTATGAGCTTAGTTAGACTGGCAGGTGACCCGATAATTATTTAGCAATCATGTTCTTAATTAATTGGTAATTGATTTGGGTGGAGGACTACCGGTATATAAAACAACATCCAACAATAAGTGGGTAAAGTCTCGATGGGCCAGGGTATTAACAGGATCACCGCTACTTTAATTCCCTATGATAGATTATAATTAGACTAAGGATGCTTTATGCGGATACGTTGATCGTGACAGGATTGTTCGTATCTAGGTCTTAGGAAGAAGAACTGCTTAAGTCTTAAGAATGATATGCCGCCTCGAAATAAACAGCCATTTCACTAATTAATCAAACCAACATATAATCGGATTAAACATGGTTAATACAGTTTTCTTATATTTGGCTTGTACCGCTCTTTTCCTTTTGTTATTTGTCTCTTGTGCTTAGAATTGATATTTGTCACTGTAAACCTGTGTCAGTCTCTCAGGCTGAACCCCCCCTTTACCTCTAGTTAATATGTATAGCACACGTTTAACAAGTAATTAGATTAATCTAGATATACTAAAATACTGATAGAATATTAGGTTAACGTTCGCTCTTAGTGTTCGACACCCTACTTACCGCGAAGCTACATCTTGACCGGGTACACTGCTCGTTAGAGTGTGGTCTTTAGGTTTGTCGGCTAAATATAAATTTAAAACTTGATAATCATTAATTAAACCTACACGACACTACACACATCAAGTTTTTAGCGTCGTTGCCGGGGAGTGAAGTTGTTTAATTCTTATTCATTAGTGTTTTAGTTTAGTTTAAATTGCATATTTGTGTGCTTGTTTGTGTGTTTAATTTCCTGCATTGTATATATTGCATATTGTATGTTTGTGTATCTTATTACAACCTGCTGTAACTTTCCGAGTCGAATACTGAATACATCGTATTCAATTTATTAGATACGACGTATAAATGTTTTCTAACCCAATACAAGTATAACGACTTGTGCATCACTACGGGTATTCAGTTCCACTGAATACGGCGTATTGATGACAGAGTCGAAATAAGTTTGTATTGGAGTGAGAAAACATTTATTACGTCGTATCTAATAAATTCGATTACGAGTATTCAGTATTCAACTCGGAAAGTTTCAGCAGGTTGTAATAGATACACAAACTTCAATATGCAATAATACAATTGCAGGAAAAATATCTAAACACCAACACGCACACAAATATGCAATTTAACTAACTAAAACACTATGAATAAGAATTCTTAACAAAACTTCACTACCCGGCAACGGCGCTAAAAACTTGATGTGTGTTGTCGTGTAGGGTTAATTAATGATTATCAAGTTTAAATTTATATTTAGCCGACAAACCTAAAGACCACACTCTAACGGGCAGTGTACCCGGTCAAGATGTAGCTTCACGGTAAGTAGGATGTTAAACACTAAGAGCGAACGTTAACCTAATATTCTATCAGTATTTTAGGTCTATTTAGATTAATCTTAAAGACTTGTTTCGCAAACTACCATGCGGGGAACTTCATTGTCAAGGGAATGTCATCCTAGCAGAAAAACAAGTTTTTCAAAGATGTCAAACACTACTTCTGGGACGACCCCTTCTTGTTTAAAATCTGTGCGGATCAAGTGATCCGGCGGTGTGTGCACGGCAAAGAAGCTCTCGACATCCTCGAAGCTTGCTACAATGGACCCACCGGGGGACATCGTGGTGCAAATCTCACAGCCAAAAAGGTCTTTGATGCCGGATTCTTTTGGCATACAATTTACAAAGATACCCACGAGTTGGTTAAAAATTGCGACTCATGCCAACGACAAGGAAAATTTTCACAAAGGGATGAGATGCCTCAAGATTCCATCTAAGTTTGTGAAATCTTTGACGTTTGGAGCATAGACTTCATGGGACCGTTCCTATCATCAAAAGGAAACAAATACATACTTATGGCTATCGATTACCTGTCAAAAAGGGTTGAAGCAAAGGCGCTCCCCACAAACGACGCCCGAGTAGTTTGCAAATTTCTTAAATCTCTCTTCGCCAGATTCGGTGCCCCTCGTGCCATCATAAGTGATCGTGGAACACATTTTTGCAATGACCAATTTGCAAAGGTCATGCTTAAATATGGAGTCACTCATCGTCTCTCCACCGCGTATCACCCACAGACAAGTGGGCAAGTTGAGGTATCGAATCGTGGCTTAAAAAGAATTCTTGAAAGGACAGTAGGCGAGAATCGTGCCTCTTGGTCGGACAAACTGGATGACGCTCTCTAGGCCTTCCGTACAGCGTACAAAACACCCATCGGGTGCACTCCGTACAAGCTTGTATATGGAAAGGCATGTCATCTACCGGTTGAGTTGGAGCACAAAGCTTACTGGGCCCTTAAGCATACAAACTTCGATATCAAAACCGCGGGTGATCACAGAAAAGTTCAACTCAACGAACTTAACGAACTTCGTGATCATGCCTACGAAAATTCTTTGATTTACAAGGAGAAAACTAAGAGAATCCACGATGCTAAGATCAAAAACCGCGTTTTCAACGTTGGTGATCAAGTCCTTCTCTTTAACTCTAGATTAAAAAATTTCTCGGGCAAGTTGAAATCCCGTTGGAGTGGACCATTCACCGTTACCCAAGTTTTTCCGTATGGCACCGTCGAGTTATCCCAAAACTCCGGGCCAAATTTCAAAGTGAATGGTCATCGTTTGAAGCACTACTTTGGAGGGGACGTACCAACCGAGGTAGTCCCGGATCTCCAGACGTTCCCCATGGACCAATAAATTCGGGGACGGGTCAAGCATAGCGACCTTAAACAAGCGCTTCGTGGGAGGCACCCCATGCTTATCAGTAGTAATAGTAATGAATAAGTGTTTTTATGTGAGGAGGCTTACATCTTCCATTACCCGTGTTTTGTCCATGTTTTGTGTGCTTTGTGTTGTATGTCCAGGATTTCCCGGATTGTGAAGACTCTCGTGCTCTCAGTTTTATCTTTCATTCACAAGAGTTTCGCATCCTCAGCTTCATTTTGGGAATCCAGTATCCAAATCTAATCGACTAACGTTTTATCTTTTGGCACACTTAATAAACGGCCTTAGATTTACGTAGGTACCCCCTTTTTAAAACATCGAGGACGATGTTTAGTTCTAGTATGGGGGGAATCTTCGATTTGATTTTTCCTGCAGCCGTTGTTGTCACGTAATCCCGTTTTTACCACCAAAATTTTGCAAAAATACCAAAAAAATGAAAAAATTTAAAATTTTCAAAAATAAAATAAGTGTTTTGTCATAGTTTTGACTTTCCTAATGGGTAGAATGAGAATAAATTTTGACTCGGTAGAGCGTGTTGAGCCCTAGCTTTGTCCCTTAACCATTTAATAAACGAAAGTTTATTAGGCTAAGCATTCGCGGATCCTTTTATTAGGGATTTTAAATTCGCGAAGAACGAAAAATGATAGTGTTATCTACAAGTAGGATGCTAAACAAGGATTATTTGGAAATCTTAAAAGCTTATAAGTGTAACTTGTCGCTTTTTCTCCCCGAAGCTCTTAACCTGACTAATAAACGTGCTTAATTTTGCTTTAACTTTAAACCGACATTTTCTAAAAAGAAGCTCTTTCGGAAACGAAAATATTCATCTTAGTTCAACTGTATACTTGAGTTTCTAAAACGAAATTTTCTCTATTACGGAAAATATGTTGCAAAATAAAAAAAAATAAAAATAAATAAAATAAAAAAAAAATAATAAAATAAAAAAATGAAAAAATGAAAAATGAATGATGAAAAATATAAACTGTGGGGTTTTGAAAAATATAAACTGTGGGCTGATAAAGGTTTACAGCATCTTGCCGGCTCACAACCGATGTTGCAGTCTTCAAAATAAAGCCCATAATGAGATAATAAATACCAAAGTGCATTCGTAAGTATTATCAATAAAAATTCTCCGTCAGTTTACTTCATCTTGCCGGCTCACAACCGATGTTGAAGTCTTCATATAAGGCGGGGGCCGGTGTCATAATAAGTAGAATAACCTCTTGTCGACTCGCTATCGATGTGGCTTCGAGATAAAAGGCACCGGTATTATATTATGATTATAGCAATAAAGGACAAATAAAGAAAATTTAATGGTTAAGATTTCTTTTTCTAAACTCAAGTATAATTTTGAACTAAGAATAACTTGCTCTAAGACTTCAAAAGTTGTTGGTTGTCGTTGGTAGATTATTTCTAGGAATAATCGCACCAATGAGATCATTAAATTTTTGATGTTTGCTTGCTTTGAGTGGTATTGTTTGTTTAGCGGTAGATCTAAGAAATTCGGCCTAAAAGGGTAGAGTGTCCCGCTATTACATTACGAACATTCTCTTGTGGGGTTTCAACCTGATAACCTAAGTCGAACTTGGCTGGGATCTATCGAGAATATGCTGGTTGGTGGGTGATCTAGTATTTTCCCTAGATTTCTTCAGAAATATCGTTATGCACATAAACTATACTACTTTCTAAAACCGTCGATCTAAATTTAACTTAAAATTAAGCACAATCACACTAATTGAATAATTGTTGGGAGCGAAAGTTTACAAGTCATAGTTATGAGTAGTGTTAACATCTTTACTTGTACTTAGCGGTGATTTCGTTTTTTCGCTTAGCTTGGGACTAGTGAAAAATCAGGGACGATGAATTTATCCTTTTTGGACATCCATAGATTATTCTATGGGCGCTTCTCATTCTATGATCCCAGTGTTGATAAAATAAAGGAAGTCAAAACATGGTAGTTAGTTGAGAAAAGAAAAAGGAAAAATCCAAAAAAATTAGGGATAGTTAGTGTAAATATAATAAATGGTGAAAACGGTACTTGTCAAAGCTATTGATTAACGAACACTTAGCTACTTTTCGAGGTAATTAGTCGAGAGGGATTGAGATTTTTGGTTTTCTTAAGTGTTTACTTCATAGCATTGCGTGAGGACACGGCAATATCTTAGTATGGGGGATTTTGGTATGTGCTTAATTTACACATTACCATTTTCAATTAAAAAAGAACTTAAAATGATAAAAACGATACCAACAATACATTGCTTATTTGTATGTTTTGCTTTGTATTGTGCAGGAAAAAGATTATTCAATGAAAAGAAAAATAACCAAAGCTAAAATGACAAAACCGAGACGATAATGAAAATGAGCGTGAATGAAGCCAAGTCAATCCAAATACAACCCCGCCAAAGTAATGGTACAGTCAAGTCAAAGGAAATACAACTTCAGGGACTAAAGTTGTCAAGTTATCAAACTTGAATTCCAAGGACTTAAAGTGCAAAAATGGTATTAATAACTTCAAGGGCTAAATCTGCCAAGCCCTTAAAGTTATACATCACAAGGACACTTCTTGCAAGACTACTTATAACTTGGAGGGACTGTTTCTGCCATTTCTACAAAGTTTATGCCACAAAGGACTTTCGGTGTAATCAACATTATAACCTATAACAGGGTTGTTTCTGCCAAATCTTCAAAAAAAACTTTAAACAACTATGACTAAAGGTGCAATACATTATATATAAGGTGAGGGCCAAAGTTGTCATAAGTCACCTAACCCAACCATTGATATTCCCCCAACCATAAAATTTCCGCCAAAAAGAAACCCAAGGACACTATTCACGGGTTGTCTTCAAATATTTTTCACCTACAACTCCCAAAATCTTCAATGAGTAAAACCTCACCCCCTCCCACTAAACCCTAGTCACATGTACATTGCCATGTTGGCAATCCCATATTTTCAAGTTATCCAATGTCTGCCATCTTTAATCTAGAATGCACAACGGTTATCAATGGCAAGATTGAAGCTTTAAGACTATCACAAAACATGCAATAACACAGTGCTCTCTCACAAGAAAGCATAAGAAGAGATGAAGAGATGGACCTAGACAGCTCTCTAGCTTAGTATAAATAGGCGTATTGTAAGACTTCAATGAATCATTCTTTTACTTTTCACCATCAATATTTATTTTCAAGTTTCTTTCAGTTTTATTTACTTTAAACCTTTTAATTTTCAGTATTGTAATGTTTTTCTAATTAATCAAAGTTTGAGGTATTTTATGTTAAAAGCTTGTCTTTAAGTTTCATGTTCTAAAAGCCTTGTTTAAGCTCATTTAAGCTCACTGTTAACTTGTATAACTTATTTTCAGAAAACCTTAAAAAATGTGTTAAGAATTCTAAGAAATCACAAAAATAAGCTCTCCCCTCAATTGCCACAGCTAAGTTATGGAAGATAAGCTTAATCTAGAGCTTGTAGATTGCTTAATCTGCCCTGTTTTGAGCAAGGGTATTGTAAGACTCATTTTTCCAATTTCTAGATTATTAACTGTAGCATTGCTTATTCTTGCTTATTTCTGTCTTTACTTTCTTATTAGTGTTAATGTATGCTTAATTGTCTTTAGTTTAAGTTTTTGGATCAATCTATTAATGATTGTCTTTTAATCTGTCTTTTTTGTTAAATCTGTCATTTGCTTATTTAAATTATTTAAGTGGCTAATTTCTGACTGGAAAATGCTAAATTATGCTTATGTGTTGATTGATCATTTGTTTTTAAGAACCTTGGCTTGAATCTGTTCAAATCAGTCTTAAAATGGTTTTCACTTTCTTAAAGGGGTGTTTGGGTTAAGACCCAAAGTGGGTCATTTGGTGTCAAAACCCTTTGGGTCATTTTGGCCAGATTGTACAAGCTTTTTTAGCTAGTATAAGTTAATTTTGACAAGTATTTCATGGTGAGTTAAATTGATTTTAAGGTTTTTATAAACACCCCTTTGAATCTGTGGTAACATATTTGATTCAAAGGGTTTAATTGGTTAAGCTTGATTGTTTTGGCTTTTGAGTCTGATTTTGTGTCTAATTTGGTGTCTAAGTAGAGTAGATAAAGTGCCTTTGTAGTTTACTTATTTTAGTCAAAAATCTGTCAACATTTTGAGTCAAGTTTTCAAAGTTTAAAAAGTAGCTATTTGATTCTTAAATTTCAGTGGGTAAACATGTTTTTAGATTATGAAATCTTGGAGACAAGCTCATTCAGGGCCTTGTCACAAGGGCTGCTAATTAGCCCATTTGAGTCTTCAAACACCAAAAGGCTCCCACTGGTGCAAATAGCAATTGCAAAGCCTTTTTTTCTAGCTTAATGTGTTCAAAAATCCTTTTCTAAGCATTTTTTGTAAGCTCTTAGGCTGAGCTTTAAGCTTGTTCAAGCTCAGTCATTAAGACTCACTCTAAGGGATTAAAAACAAGCCCAAAGTGGTTCTCAAGGCTTTTTGGCCTACAGTTTGAGCCTTTTGGCTTATTTGCTTATTTGGGCTTTTCTGTCTGTTTTACTTTCTTAATATTGCTTAAATTTGTGTAAAAATCTTAGACAGTTTTAGTTAAACTTAAAATCCAAAAGTTTTAAAACTAGCTCTTTTTCTAGTAGCTTTTCCTCTGCTTATTTTTACTTCAAAATGATTTTTGATTATTGATTTATATAGATGTTTGGATAAGCTTTTAAGATTTGTAAGGCAAAAAGCCATAATTTTCTGTCTGGTGGCTTAAAAATAAGCCAAAAGTGGCCTGTTTGTTTGTTTTACATATATAATTTTGTATCAGATAGTGATTGGTGCTAAACTACACCTTAAAATATCATATATTTTATTAATTAAATTTAAAAATTTATAGTAAGGAATTGTCTAAAACGAATTACAATGAAACCGAGAAGTTGTTATTAGATTGTTCCCGGGTCGTTAATCCCCACCGAGGCTGTGCTGGAAAATCGATACAGTCGGTAGATTGGAGTTTAAATGAGATGAAATGATTTGAGAGTGGGAACGAAAGCTTAATTAACAATAATAACTCAAAAACGTTTATAGTAAAAACCTAATTACGACTTATGCTAAACAAAAAGACGTGAGCCTCGATTCTCGAACAAAGGGGCACAACATCATAAAACTTCAAAATTAACCCTTACGAAGAAAATTTTCGTTTCTTTAACCGACTCTAGGGAAACTACTAACGAAGAATGAAAAAGACTAGACTGAAAAACGGAGGTAGTTTGACCAAAAACAAGTCAAGACATATAAAACGCACCCGGAGCCCCGTTCTTAAAAATCAATAATGATGAAAAACTTTACCATTACAAAATTCTTTTATATTTTTCCTACAAAACTATACGACTAAAGAAAATTTTCTAAAAAGAAAAAATATTTTTTTTTGAATATTTTTTGTATTTTTTCTGAATTTTTAAATTTTTAACTAAATTAATTATGAAAAATATCTAACGACTTTTAAAATTCTGAAATTTTTTACTAAATATTTCTAGGACAACTATGAATAACCTATAGATATATTAAGAAACCAAATGTTTTGCTCATGAATAAAGCCCGAAAACTAGCTTAATATACTAGCTTATAGCTTATAAGGGTGAAAACCCCCTTAAATACAAAGCCACTTGGGACTTTAATGAAAAAGTCCCAAGGGCGCAGCGGTAAGTGTTGTGTATAAAGAGGGGATGTATCGAGGGTAGAGGCCCGGGTTCGAGTCTTGCTCACCCGGGTCACCCCTTGTCTTCCCCCTTTTTTTTATGAAAAACTTTGTGAACAAAAGTTGTTAAGCTCCTTGAGCTTATCAATTTCTAAAACTACAACTTTTTCTAAAAGCTTATAAATAAGCTTAAAAAGGGCTTTTAAAACAGACAGTTTGCTAAAATGAGCTTAAGGCTAAAAAAACTAAGTCTTTTGGACTTTGTGGACTAATAAGCTAGACTTGGACAAATAAGCAAAAAGGGGGACTTAACCTAACCTAGATAAGCACTAAAGGGCTAAATTCTTCAACTAAATAAGCTTAAAAAGGGCTTAAGCTTTTACAGAAGCTTAACAAAGCTAAAAAGGCCAAAGAGGCTTAATCTATTTTGAATTGTTGACAATAAAGTAAAAGGTTGGACTAAAAGCTTAATATGAATAATTAATGTATCCTAAATAAGCACTAATGACTAAAATCTATTACTAAATAAGCTTAAAAAGCTTAAATGACAGGAAGCTAAATTAGCTTAAAGCTTAAAATGGCTTAACTGTGAGCACTAAATAAGTAAGAAGATGGGCAAATAAGCACACACACTTATCACACCATCCTAATAAGCAACTAGGAGCACAAATAAGCAATTGAGTTAAGCTCAATAAGCTAGAAAGTGGTTTCATACCTCAACATTACTAACTAAAGAGTTAGTACTATTGTTGTACAATTTAAGCTTAGGGTCATACTTTTAGCTCAAAAATAAGCAACAAGAAGGGAGATGGCTTAAGGTCTTGAAAACAAAAGAGGGGTTTATCAAAGAGCTTATTGGCTCTCAAGAAAAGCCAAAAGCGTGGGCTTAAGTTCACTAAAAAGCTAGACAAGAAGGCTTAAAGATAACCCCTTAGCACCAGGGGAAAATTATGCTAAAACAAGGGCTTAATTTGACAGCTTATTTTAAGCTGTCAAATAAGCTCAAATAAAAAAACTAAGTCAAAACAGATTAAGAACACCAATAAATGAACTTGTGCACACCTTTTTTAGAACCTAAAACACTAATCAACCTGCTGATTTTTGAGAATGAAAATGGGCTTTTTGCTTTTATAAAAATGACACTTAACTTTTGGCAGTTTTGACTCAACAAGTCAAAATGACTCAAGGTGTTTTTCAGCTTGTTTTAAACCACCAAATGACACTCTTTTTGGAAACCTATAACTAAGATTACCAATGGTCTTAACTAAATAAGCACTTTGGGTTTTTTAAAATCCAACAGTTTTTAAAGAACGATTTAGACAACCTTGAAAAACATTTTTTTAAACTTAAAAGACTTTTAAAAACAGACTCAATTTAGCTTAATACTTAAGCTAAAGCTACCCATGTAACCCCAACCCATACCACACCATTTTGACCCGTTTTCATGCTTAACCCAAACACCCCCTTATATTTCTTAAAATGGATTCTTACACTTTAAAAGGCTGTTTTAACTCCAATTTTAAAGGGAATTGACAAATAAGCACTAAACAACGTTAAATTACAATAATAAGCAAGGAAACAAGCACTCTAAATCAGCTAAATAGAATAAGCTATAAAAAATCTAAAAATAAGGGCTTAAAGGGAAAATTGATATGACCTTTGCCAGCTTTTACAAGGACATTTTGAGCCCTCAAGGGCTTTCACTACAAGCTTAGGCTTATAAATCAGCAGTGAAAAGCATAAGCTCTTCCACTTTAGCTTCATCTTCCAACTGGCTTATTCTGATTTTTTAAACAAAAAACTTATAAAACTTATAAACTATGAAGAGTTTAAGTTTTATAAAGCTTAACCAAAATTCTATAAGAGTTCTATAGAAGCTATTTTACTGAATAAAGTCGTATTAGAGGAGCTATTAGAGCTTAAAAACTTTCATTAAAACACAAAATTGAAAATACACTTGCTGACCATAAAAGACAATTAATAAAATTTAAAGTTGCATTGAAAATTAAGTAAAAATACCATTAAAAGACAGAAAAATTTGATGACTCCTTAAGGTTACCAGTGGTTGCCTCTTATACATAATTTAGCTAGGCCTTCAATTTCTTTTGTCTTTTTCTCACTTTCATGTTTGTGTTTCCATGTAGACACAGAATTGGGGGTGTGTTTGTTGTAGGGTGTGTAATTCATAAGACAAAATTCCCAGCCCTTTAATTATATCCCAAGTCATCATCACCATCGAAAAAAGGTTTTCTTAGACTATGGGGATTGCCGAGTTTGGCATTTTTGTAGCTGGGAAAGTTTAGTGGAGGAGGGGGGTGATGTTTAACCATGGTGTTGAAGGGTTGCAGGGTAAAAGAGGGGGAGGTTAACCCGTGAGTTGTGTTGGGGTTTGAAAAGGGCGGGAAAATTTGTTTTGGGTTTAACAGGAAAAGGTTTTGGGTAATGGCAAAATTGGTCCTCCAAGGATACTAAGTGATGTTGCATTTTTCGTCCTTGTTAATGGAGAGTTTGGGGGACATTTGGCAGTTTCCGTTCCCTGAAGTTTATATATGCTTTGCCCACCACACGTTCCTTGTGGTGTATAATTTCTTGCCATTGGCAGTTTCAGCCTGAAAGTTATTATGGCTTTGCACCTCAAGTCTCTTGCTGGTGTTATAAGTTTTCCATTGGCGTTTTGCCCCATGTAGTTTAACTTTTTCTAATTTGGCAGGATTAAACCCTTCTCTTTATTTTATTTTTTCTTCTTTTAAGAACAGTTTAGGGATTTAACAAGTATAGTCCCATAAATTGTTTTTCTTGACTTTTGGCTTCGGGTTTGTCGGGGTTGAATTGGTTTGACTTTATTACACTTGGGGGCTTTGGATTGACTGTGTCTTTTTCACGTTTTCCATTCCGTGTTCGGTTTTGTTCGTTTTTTGCTTTATTTTTCGTCCTTTTGTGTGAATCGTTTCCTGCACATACAAAATGCAAAACAACATATATTGGCAGTTTTTGTCTGTTTTTTGTTCATAAAGTCCGTTTTTATTGGATAAAGGTATGGTGTAAATAAGCAATACCAAAATCCCCTACTAAATGAATTGCCGTCTTCTTTCGTGTCCCAGCATATGTTTTATGAAGTAAAACATTCATGAAACCTAAGAATCTAAATCCCCTCGACTAATAACCTTGAAAGTCGCTAATGTCGTAAGGGGAACTAAAGATCAAAAGCTTCGACAAAGTTGTTTTCACCATTTTTTATCTATACATCTCACTATCCTAAATTATTTTTGGATTTTCCCATTTTTCTTTTCTCGACTCCGGTCTTTGACTTCCTTTATTATATCAACATTGGGATCATTAGACATGAGAAACGCCAAAGACTAATCTAAGGATGTCCTGATGGATAAATTCACGTCCCGATTTTTCATAGTTCCAAACAAGCAATTAAACAAGATCATTGTTCAATATAAGTCTAAATGCAAAGCAATTAAACTATATGATTGTGAACTTTTAGCTCCCAACAAGGATATATGATTTAAATGTTGTGTATATTTCAACTCAACCATAGGATAAATTATTTCCATAGTCGTGATTCAAGATGCATCATGACCAAAGCAACAACTTATCTAGGTCCTTGTAACTGATCTTTAAAGAACGAAAATTTTAATGTAGAATTTTTGCAATATCTTCATCTTATAATCATAAGTTCTTAAGCTAGGATGCGTTGCATAGTTTGAACACCTACTCTAGCCTCGCTCCTAGTAGGGCTTCACAACAACGACGGTGTTCTTGTTTGAAAACCCAACCCGTTGCTAGCGGTCCCCCGCCTTATATGAAGACTTCAACATCGGCCACGCCTCCGACAAGATGAAGTAAACTGACGGAGAATTCTTATTGATAATACTTAAGAATGCACTTTGGCATTTATTATCTCACTATGGGCTTTGTTTTGAAGACTGCAACATCGGTTGTGAGCCGGCAAGATGCAGTAAACCTTTATCAGCCCACAATTTATATTTTTCATTATTTATTATTATTTTTTTAAACATATTTTCCGTAATAGAGAAAATTTCGTTTTAGAAACTCAAGTATAAAGCTGAACTAAGATGAATATTTTCGTTTCCGAAAGAGCTTCTTTTTAGAAAATGTCGGTTTAAAGTTAAAGCAAAATTAAGCACGTTTATTAGTCAGGTTAAGAGCTTCGGGGAGAAAAAGCGACAAGTTACACTTATAAGCTTTTAAGATTTCCAAATAATCCTTGTTTAGCATCCTACTTGTAAATAACACTATCATTTCTCGTTCTTCGCAAATTTAAAATCCCTAATAAAAGGATCCGCGAATGCTTAGCCTAATAAACTTTCGTTTATTAAATGGTTAAGGGACAAAGCTAGGGCTCAACACGCCCGATCGAGTCAAAATTTATTCTCATTCTACCCATTAGGAAAGTCAAAACTGTGACAAAACACTTATTTTATTTTTGAAAATTTTAAATTTTTTCATTTTTTAGTATTTTTGCAAAATTTTGGTGGTAAAAACAGGATTACGTGACAACAACGGCTGCAGGCAAAATCAAATCGAAGATTCCCCCCCAATACTAGAATTAAACATCGTCCTCGATGTTTAAAAAGGGGGTACCTACGTAAATCTAAGGCCGTTTATTAAGTGTGCCAAAAGAAGAACGTTAGTCGATTAGATTTGGATATTGGACTCCCAAATGAAGCTGAGGATGTGAAGCTCTTGTGATCGGAGGACAAAAACCGCGATCACGAGAGGCTTCAAAATCCGGGACATCCTGGACAAATGAAACACAAAAACACAAGCATACGAGAAATGGAAAAGGCACACCTCCTCACGTCACATAGTTAGAAGAAAATAGAAAGAAGATAGAAGGATAAGCATGGGTTGCCTCTCATGAAGCGCTTGTTTAAGGTCACTATGCTTGATCCGTCCCCGAATTCATTGGTCCATAGGGAACGTCTGGAGATTCGGGACTATCAATTGTGGTACGTCCCCTCCAAAGTAGTGCTTCACACGATGACCATTCACTTTGAAATTTGGCCTGGAGTTTTGGGATAACTCGACAGTGCCATAAGGAAAGACTTGGGTTACCATGAATGGTCCACTCCAGCGGGTCTTAAGCTTGCCCGAGAAAATCTTCAATCTAGAGTTAAAGAGGAGGACTCGATCACCGACGTTGAAAACGCGGTTTTTGATCTTGGAGTCATGGATTCTCTTTGTTTTCTCTTTATAGATCAAAGAGTTTTCATAGGCATGATCACGAAGTTCATTTAGCTCATTGAGTTGAACCTTCCGGTGATCGCCCGCGGTCACTAGGTCAAAGTTTGCATGCTTTAAAGCCCAATAGGCTTTGTGCTCGAGCTCAATCGGTAGATGACATGCCTTTCCGTACACTAGCTTGTATGGAGTACACCCGATGGGTGTTTTGTAAGCTGTGCGGAAGGCCCAAAGTGCGTCATCTAGTTTATCCGACCAAGAGGCACGGTTTTCGCCTATGGTCCTTTCAAGAATTCTTTTCAAGCCACGATTGGATACCTCAACTTGCCCACTTGTTTGTGGGTGATACGCGGTGGAGAGACGATGAGTGACTCCGTATTTAAGCATGACCTTTGCAAACTGGTCATTGCAAAAATGGGTTCCGCGATCACTTATGATTGCACGAGGGGCACCGAATCTGGCGAAGAGAGATTTGAGAAATTTGCAAACAACTCGGGCGTCATTGGTGGGGAGCGCTTTTGCTTCAACCCATTTCGACAAGTAATCGACGGCCACGAGTATATATTTGTTCCCTCTTGAAGACGGGAACGGCCCCATGAAGTCAATGCCCCAAACGTCAAAGATTTCACAAACTTGGATGGAATTTTGAGGCATCTCATCACGTTGTGAAATTTTTCCTTGACGCTGGCACGAGTCGCAGTTTTTAACCAACTCGTGGGCATCTTTGTAAATAGTTGCCAAAGAAACCTGGCATCAAAGACTTTTTTGGCCGGTGAGATTTTTAACCATGATTCCCAACATGGTGTCACATTATGGGCATGCCTTCGAGGATGTCAACGGCTTCCTTGCCGTCGCACACACATCGGATCACTTGATCCGCACATATCTTAAACAAGAAGGGGTCGTCCCAAAAGTAGTGTTTGACGTCTTTGAAAAACTTTCTTTTCTGCTGAGACGACATCCCTTTAATCACAAAATTCCCCGCATGGTAGTTTGCAAAATCGGCAAACCATGGGGCATTATCATCACCACGAAAGGTAACCATCCCAAGTGTCTCGAGAGGAAATGTTTCCGTAATTTCCTTTTTCTCGAGCTCACTTTGATGGGGATTTTCAAGTCTAGAAAGGTGGTCTGCGGCGAGATTTTCTGCTCTTTTTTTTCAGGATAACGAGATCAATTCTTGGGCAGCAAAGTCCACTGGAGGAGCAATCTTGGCTTAGCATCCTGCTTAGCAAGCAGGTACTTGAGAGCCGAATGGTCCGTATACACTATGTCTTTGGATAAGGAGAAGATATGGCTGGATTTCTTGATGATACACTACGGCAGTAATTCCTTTTCTGTTTTGTAGTGTTAATGTGCTTGAGCCTTGTCATAGTTTTGCTTGCATAGTGTAGCGGGACTGGAAGTGCTTGGTCTTTCGTTAACCCCAGGACGGCCTAAACAGCAAAAGTCACTTGCAATCACACATGATTTCTAAGGGCAAAGTCCAATCGGGGGAAATAGAATTGGTGCTGGGTTAAACTTCATCTTAAGGGTTTCAAATGCTTTGATGCATTCCTTTGAGAAGATAAAAGGAGTTTCCTTTTCAAGGAGGTGAGTCATAGGCCAATTGATTTTGGAAAAATCCTGAATAAATCGTCGGTAGAACCCGACATGACCGAGAAAACTCCAAATACCCTTCACGGTCGTGGGATGAGCTAGTTTTGTAATGACGTCTCAACTTTCGCCTTATCAACCTCAATCCCAAACTTAGAAATCTTATGGCCAAGGACTATGCCTTCCTTGACCATAAAGTGGCACTTTCCCTAATTTAGCACAAGATTAGTGTCTTCACACCTTTGGAGCATTTTGTCTAAATGGGAAAGGCAAGAGGAGAAAGAATCACCAAAAATGAGAAATCAATCCTGAAGACATCCATGTTTTTTCAATATATCGTGAAAGATTGCATACCATACACCTTTGGAACGTGCCCGGATGCTTTGCATAACCCAAAGGCATGCGGACGATAGGCAAATGTCGTAAGGGAGAGTGTGAAGGTCGTCTTTCTTGATCAAGTCGGGTCTAACGGGATCTGCAAAAGTAGCCGGGAGAATCCATCCAAAAAGCATAGTACTAATTTCCATCTATTCTTTCAAGCATCTGATCCATAAATGGCAACCGGGAAATGGTTCTTTACGAGTTACATCATTAGTTTTGGTAGTCGATGCATACTCGCCTTCCGTAACCAACCTAGTGGGAATTAATCTCATCTTCTTCATTGTTCTCCACAGTTATGCCTCCCTTCCATTAGGACACAGTGTGAAAAGGGCTTATCCTAGGACTGTCAGTGAGAGATATGGTAAATTACCCGGCATCACTGTAAGTTTGTTAACATCTTGCTTAATAACATAGGGTATTTTTTGGGTTAACCTTCTCTGATGTTAGAACTACGGGTTTGGATTTTTCCTCCATCAAAATCTTTATGGAAGTAGAAAAAAACTGGTAGATCTATCCCCTTAATATCAGTAATCTTACCAAGCCTATGGCATGTTTTGTGTGACATTTAGAATTTGATAGAGTGGTTTTATCCTCATCTTTTAAGTTTTTAGCGATTATGTACGGGGTTATTTTGTCATTCACCTCCAGAAAACGGCATACTCAAGATGGGATGGTAAGTCTTTGAGTTCTAGGTCGGGAGGATCTTCACATGAAGATTTAATCTTATCAGGCACATTGATTTCACAAACTGGTGACGGAGAGAGATTTGGGTCACTATTAATCACACTTAACAATTCCTCAAGGTAACAGTATCTCCTCAGAATCCTAGATGCCGTCAACACAGATGGTATTGAATTATCGTGTTCAAGAAATGCATCGATCTCTTCCATTAGAAAATCACTTCCTCCGAAGGGAGTGGATGAAGGATGGAGAATCGATCATAAGGTCCGAAGTAGAAGTGGGATTGCCACTTTCAGAAATTTCAAGTACTTTTTTGAAAATATCTTCACAAGAAATGTCAATAACATCGGACTCGGTTAACCGATTCATTGATATTGTAGGAGAAGTTCTTAGTTATCACCAACTTTTGAAGGTACGATTGGTCATCATGTATAAGGGTCATTCGTTTAATGTTCACGTGAAGTTATCATGGCACGTGTGTCCTCAAGAAAGGTCTTCCTAAGATTAGGGGAACCCGAGGATCGGCAACGTAATCAACGACCACAAAATCGGCAGGAAAGAAGAACGTTCCAACTTTCACAAAAACATCCTCGGCGATGCCGGTTGGAGTAGAAATCGTCTCGTGTCGGCCTAGTTCAAGTATCAGGTCGGGTTTTGGTTTCAATAGCTGGGAGACTTAGTTCTTTCTAAATGGAGAGAGGCATTAGGTTGATGCTTGCACCGAGATCGGCCAAGGCTAAGCATTCATTCATCTCCCGAAATCACATGGTATAAGAAATCTACGGGGTCTCTATGTTTCTCGGGAAACTTTTTTAGATAACCGTCCGCGAGCAATTTCACGATTTACCGGTTTGTCTTTGTCACTCAATTATCTTATCCTTGTCATTGAGGAGTTTTCTAAACATTGGTGCAAATTTGGGCATGTGTACTGACGGCAGTCCGTAAATCTAGCTCCGAAATGGAGATTCCGAAAAATCTCACATAAATTTTGAAGCTAGAGATCGTCTTTTTCAAGAGTTCTAATTTGTTTGGCCCTTGAAGGATAATGGTAATGTTTGGTTTAGGTCTTTAAAGCTACACGGGCTTCGCCATTTGGTTCAATCGGTTTGGACCACCGGAGGTTAGATGTTTTTTGGTGCTTGGTTGCACCGTTATCCTTAGGTCACCTGGGGTTCATTTTTCCATCATCTTTAGGAAGAGAAGAAATTTGATGGTCCAATTTATAGTAAACACTCGCTTCGGGTAGTGATTGCTTTTACATCACCTTTCGGGTTAGCAATGGTGTTGCTTGGAAGAGAACCCGAGCCCAAAGTAGAAGCGGTATTACTATTCATGAATTTGCTGATCAGGTCCGTTATATTGGCCATTTGATTTTGCATATTTTACATAATTGCGTCATTAGCTTTGACGTAGTTATCAAAATCGGACTTAGACACACCTGGTGCTGAAGGAGCCAGAGCGGGAGCTTGGTAAGGTGGAGCTTGAAAAGTCGGGGGTTGATTAATTCGGGGTTGGTAAACTTGTCCTTGATTGAAATTATTACCCCGATTTTGGTTAAAATTATTCCTCCGATTTTTGTTGAAATTGATCCCCCGATTTTGGTTGTTCTGATGGTTGTGCACAGGAGGAAAACCGGGAGGTCAAATTTGGTTTGCAACCATCTGAGGTCGGTAACTGGTATTCCCTTGGTTGTAGTTAACTGCGGCGGCTTGTGACACGTACTCTTGAATATTGTCACGATAAACGTTGCCATCGGTGGCTGGACAATTTTGGTAAGAATGACCACCCCCGCAAGTTACACAACTTTGCTCGACCGCTTTTACGGGAGCGGGAGCTGGAGTTTGGTTTTTCTTATCGAGAATCAATGCTCTAACCATATCCTTAAGTTCAACAACATCGGCTACAATGATGGTGGTAGTAGAGGAGTTCATCGTACTCACTTTGGAAACAATGGCCTTGCTTCGTGATTGATGAACTTTGGACTTGCTCTCGATGATTTTTAGGCATTCTCGAGGCATTTTATCCAGAAAGTTACCACTCGCAGCGGAGTTTAATGAATCATGATCATTCGAGTTTAGGGCATTATAAAATGCTATCGAGTTGATGCAATTCCGAAAACATATGATGAGGGCATCCCCTAAGAAGTTCATTGAATCGGGTCCCACATGCCTGTAAACGTTCATCAAATTTTGTTGAAATCTCGTGTTTTCATTCGAAGATTTGTTGTTTTTAGAGGGATGGGAAGAATTTTGATTAATGAATTACGATACAAGAATCATCACATGTCAAGAATCGATCCGAGGGGCGTTCTTTTTCAAGCCAAATCGGGCGGCCCCCTCGAGGAAATGTGGAAAAGCATAAGCTTAACACGACGTACTCAATTCGTTCGGGAAGTTATCGTAAAGTCGATCTTGTTGCGAAATACTCGGATTGTGTGCATGTGGGTCTTCTTTATCATGTCCAAAAAACTGCTTGTTTTGAACAAGATTAAGTAGGTCCAGCTTGTTCAAAGTTGGTTTTGCGGTGATTTCGGGACGGGGGGAACAACGATCGCATCCTCGTAACCCTCGTGGGTGCTTCGAGTAATTGCGCCATAGTACGATTATCGGCCATCGTAACTATGGGATGATTGAAAGTTTCTTGATTGTTATTTGGTTTCTCAAGATTGGGTGATTCAACAGAAGTTTGTCGGACTTGTTATTGTCGAGTTCTACGGGCTGAGATCGAGGTGCGCTATGCACAAATAGAAATATAAAAAGAATTTTTACACCCTTTTTTTGGTTTTTTTTTTCAATGATTTATTCACAATGTATTTTAACGGACAATGAGGTAGGACAACTTCAACCAAATAATCTACTTACTTCATGGTTGGCTCTCAAAAAGATAAACGCACAGGTAAGCAGAGGAGTAGGAATAGCGCGAAGCTGATTTATTCTTTCGAGGTCGTACGGGTTCTCGAAACAACCCTACTTATACCCACTTTTTAGTTTGTTTAAACTTTTCTTAGGTGATTCTCGAACGTTCGTAAGCAACAACAAATGCAATGTTTTAATCTTTGTGTTCGATTTGGGAACCAACAAGTTCACCGGAATTTATTAATGATAATACTTTAGTGAAAGTATTATATGATTGATGATTTTTATTTCTTGATTAAGAAAATGTTTTTATATTTTTGGTTTTTCTTGTTTTATAAATATATACTAAAAAGAAATGAAAAATATTTTTGTATTTTTATAAAAATAAAAGAGATATTCACAAATTCAAACACAATTTTTCAAACGTAACGATAATTCGTTTCACAGCCTCCCCGGCAACGGCGCCAAAAATTGATTCGTCAATAGTATATATATATAATATATAAGCAAACTATCAACCAATTACCTTTAGCCAAGGATTGGTTAAGAATTCACAAAAATAAAATATATATGTTTCCGGAAGTTTGATTTCCCGGGTCGTTATGTCCCAACGAGGTGTGCAATTGAAAATCGAATGACGGATTGATGATTGATGTTTGAATATGACAAAGTTATGATTGATTTTTCTATTTCTATGATTAGAAATGCAAAAACAAATAAATTAAACCTAAAAACGAAAGCAATATAACTTAAAACCTAAAACGGGTACGAAAAACGATGGTCAAAAACCTAAATTACTCAATTTAAACCTAAAAATGAATTTTTCACTTAAAATGGGTTCTAAGTGACTAAAAACGAAGTTAAAAAAACTAGATCGAAAACCGAGTTAGTTAAGACAAAAAAACGAGTCAAAACGAAAACGAGAACGAATCCCGTTCTTTAAAAAGTGAAACTTTGCAAAAATGACCCTGCAAGAAAACAAATATTTTTCCTAGAAACTATATGACAAAAGAAAATTTAAAAAAAAATGTTTTTATTTTTCTACTTTTATTTTATTTTTTAAGAATTCTTTTAAGTTTTTATGAAAATAAGATATAAAAGAATACTAAACTATTTATAAAATTCTAAAAATATAAGAAATCATACTTTAAATAATGTGATATAGAAAAAAATAAGAACTGCTACCAGCTTTTTATAAGCAAATATAAGCAGGAAATAAGCCAAAAGGCGTATAGGCTTATAAGAGGTTTTATAAACACCGCTTATTACCAAATGGCACCAAGGTGTTCTTACAGGAAAAAGACCCAAGGGCGCTGTTGATTAAGATGTGTGTGTTTAGAGGTTGTAGAGGGTGAGGCCAGGGGTTCGAGCCCTGCGAACCCCCGATTCCCTCTCTTCCTTTTTAATTTTGTTCGAAATTCTTTTTCACACAACTTGTTTAGACCCAACAATAAGAAGTTTCTAGAAAGCTTTATTTTTTTTTGAAAAGCTCAAAATAAGCTTTTAAATGAGCTTATTAAGTCTACATAATATGATGTTTTTTTTCTTTTTACACTTAGACTAAAAAAAAGGATAACTAGCGAGCTTATGAGCTCGAATAAGCTAGCATAACAACCAAATAAGCTGAGGGTTAAGCACCACTAACCTAATGAACTAATAAAACAAGAATAAGCATGCTGAGAACACAAAATAAGCAACAAATAAGAGACAATAAGCCAAGTCCCCAAGACTGTTTTGAAACAGCCTTGGGACAGCTTTTGAGGCTTAAAAATAAGCCTCTTAAGCTGATCCTAGGGGTAAATGGGTCCCATAGCTTAAAAATATGAACACTAAGCTACAATAAGCAGCCAAGACTTTGGATTTTGAACCACAAACAAGCACTTAAAAGTGCTTATAAAACTGACAGTTTGGGCCTTTTGTGAAAATTTAAGAAAATTAGCCAAGATTGGTGGGCTTAATGATAAGCCACAAAATAAGCTTGAATTTGAATCCCAACCAAAAATAGATTAAGCTTAGCTTATTTAGAGCTTATGCTCAAAGTTTGAGCTTCTAAAACTTAATTCAACTTGCTGATTTTTAACATTGAAAAATGGAAATTTTTAGCAAAAATTTGACTTGGTGAATTTTAACAAAAGACTTATACCACTACTATCACTAAAGGCTAAGCTTCTTGACACTAAAAAGAAACACAAGCAATCACTTAAGAAACAGCTTAGCAATAAGCTCCCCTAATAAGCTCATTCAAACAGTTTGGGCTTAACAGTTTACAATGGTTTGATACTTGAACTAGAACTTGGAATTCAATAAATTCAACTTAGTGGCTTGAAAAATGGTTGCAATTGATCTAAATTCGAATGTAGATACTTACCCATAACCTCTTAAGTGTTTTGGACACTAATGACCCATTTTTTGACTTTTATACCAAACACCCCTTTATGCTTATGCAACTCTATTTAAAACTGATTTAAATGAGATTAGACTATGCTTTCTCAAAACAGAACATTAAACTAACAAAATAAATGAGATAAAGCAGTATAGTGAATAACAAAGTTACGCTTAGAACTAAGTCTTATCTCAATAAGCAGATTTCTAGCTTACATTTGGCAGATTAGTTAAAATACTACAATATTACTTAAAAACTCTTACGACAAGCAGATTTACACATATATTATCATAATACAACTGAATTAAGTACTAATAAGGCAAGTATAAGCCCTAAATGAGCTATGCAACAGTGATAATAAGCAAGAAAAGTTAAAGTGTGAAAAAGAGCTCACAAAGGGGGGGTGGCGAGGGCTCCAGTGTCTATTGCTGCAGTAGGACTAAGCTTTCACAAGCTTAAATTTCACCCTCCTTTTAGCCCCTTCCATCTGGACATTAACCCACGGCCATCCCTTATAAACCATGCTCCAAATTTTTGCTTATTTGACTTTAAAAGTCAAACCTTGACTATTAATTAAAAAAAGCAATAAGCTGAGGAAAAGCTTGTGGCTTTTCAATCTTAGCAGTTTATATGATAACTTTAAAGTTTAAGATCCCTTTTTCAGTAATTTAAATAAGGATTAAGCTAAAAGTGAGAAATTGAAAGAAACTTGATTTTCATTAATTTGAATAAAAGAAAGTACATTAAAATGAAAATACAAACTGTTTTTTAACTAGGAAAACATAAAAAGATTAATAAGACTGAAAATTGAGATGTTCTTTTTGGCTACATTGGAGTGGGGTATTCTATACCGGAAACCCAGTCTTCAATTCATCAGCTTATGGTTCTTCTAAGAGACATAAACACATATTGTGTTTCTCTTGTGATGTGCAATCCAGCATAAGTCACTCTGGCCTTTGATTTCAACCATACTGCTATCTTTGGAATCATCCATTTAAGCCGTTGGTGTTGCTCAAAATTGGTGAGATTGCCAAGTTGGCAATATACCTTGAGTGGGGTGATTGTGGAGAAGGTGAGGGATGTTTAACCATGTGGTTTTGTTGGTTATTGCAGGGTAAAGGTGGGAAGATGGGCATGTGACTGGGAGGGTTTAAAAATGGCGGGAATGGGGAATATTAAACTTGAGTGTCAACTGAAGATATAAGGGTGGAAGGTTTGGTGATGTACAGGTCTAGCCCCTCAAGGGTTATATGTCACGTGAACCATCGTCCTTGTTTTCATATAACATTTTGGGTGATTGCAGTTTGGCCCCCAAAGTGTTATTACACATTACATAGTTGGTCCTTGTGGTGATGACTGAGACTAACAGCCTAACCGGCTGTTAAGTCTTTGTTGGGCTCATGGCTATTGATTTGGGCTGGAAATGGGCTGCACATATGAAAAGGATCATAAAAGCCTTAAGTCTTCTTTAGTCTTCATAGTTAGTACTAATGGGCTGACCCGACCCTTAAATGGGTGCGGGTTGGGCCCATTAATATTTTTATTTTTTCATTTTAGGCTTCGGTTTGACTTTGATTTTGTCGGGGTTGGACTTCCTGTGACTTTGATGTAGACTTTTGCCACTTTTGGCTTTTGATTGACTTTGTCTTTTTCGGTCTTTTCCATTCCGTGCTCAGTTTTTGTCCATTTTTGGCTTTGTTTTTGTCCTTTTCTTGAATATCCGTTACCTGCACAGTACACACAGCAAAACAAACGTATATTTGGCAATTTCAGTCTGTTTTTGGTCATTTAGGCTCGTTTTATTAGGTATAAAATATGTGTAATTAAGCACATATTAAAACTCAAAAACAAGTTTTAAGTGTGCTAAATCATATTCTGGATACCTAAACCATAAAGTCAATTTTCAGAGGAGAAAGAGAGCAGAAGAGGTCAAGCAACGCAATTAATTCCATAAGAGACAACGTGTAATTTCTTTTACTCTTGTAATCGTCCAGTTTTTGGTATCATTCGTTAACTCGGTTAGATTACCTTGGCTAAATCATTAATATTGTATCATTGTGACGTTTTAAGGCTAATACCTTTCGGGTATTAGCCATTGTTATGAAGATTTTAATGTTTGGTTTGTTTATTTCGATTTCTTAATTTATTGTTGAATTGGTTGTTTATGTTTATCAATTTATACTTGTTTATGTGCTTTTATATGCGACCTATCATTCAACTGGATCTAGTGATACGGACCAAGTAATCTAGATGCCAGGATAGCTCTCCATATAGTGATTTATACATCTAGACCAATAGGATTACAAATAATGACCTATCTTTGCCCTTAGATTGTGAGCTTAGTTAGACCATAAGGTGACCTTGGTATCAATGAGTATGTTCTTAATTAATTGGTAAAGACTTGGTTAGTGGACTACTAGTGTATGAATTGTCATTAAGCAGTAAGTGGGTAAAGTCTCTATGAGCTAGGGTTTAACAAGATCACCATTGCTTTAATCCCTAAGATAGATTATAATCAGCAATTAAGGATGCTTTATGCGGATGCGTTTAATTGTGACAGAATTCTACATGTTTAGGTCTTAGGAAGAAGTAAACGCTGAGGCTTAAGAATTATATGCTACTCGGAGGGAAATATTTAAAAAGTAATCATTGCACTAAATAAACAAACCAACGTTCTGATTAGATTAATAATGGTTAATATAGTTTTCTTATATTTGGCTATACCGCTCTTTTATTTTTTGTTAATTTGCTTGCATGTGTTTTAGTATCTTGAATTGTTTTTAGTCACCACAAAATCTGTGCCAGTCTCTCAGGCTAAAGAGCCCTTGATCCATTAGATTTAGGATTAACATAGGTTTAGCATAAGTTTAATCATATATTAGACTTACCTTTAGCTTAGAAAAACCAAAGTATTATAATTGAAAGTGTTCTCGCTCTTAGTGATCGACAACTCTACTTATCACAGAAACTCCCATCGTTGGCATACACTGTCAGTGGAAAAGTTGTTGTTTTTAGGTAAAGTCGGCAAAATATAAATTTAAATCTTGAAAGCATAAATTACACCTACACGACAACACCCATCATGTTTTTGGCGCCGCTGCCGGGGAGTGAAAATTAATCTTGATTTTTTTTGATATTTTGTTTTTTAACATAAGATTAGATCTAACCCTTAGGATTTGTGTAATTTAGGTTAGTGTATAAATCTGTATATTCTGTATAATTGTTTGTATATTTGTGTGTTTAACTGTTTGCGTATTTAATTGTTTTCTTAATACACTGTTCTGGTCAATAAACCGATACGGCGAATCCACTTCCATTGGATACAGCGTATCTAACTTTCTATCCAATACAGTGTATTCGTTCAAAAAGATTAATATGACGTATTCAGTTCCATTGAATACGACGTATTAACTATCTGACACAGAATCAGAGTCTGAGATTTTGTATTTTATTTCCGTGCTTAATTTTTCTATCTATCTTCAGAGTAAATCCTGCTGATATTTTTACCTTTGTGACAAATCATACTTATCAGAGCTAGTCGACTGAAGAATGGCAGATAAAGAAAAGAAATCAACTATGAAAGGATTTGCGACTAATGACCAAGCAGATTACTATTCAGGGATCAGAAGCATTAGGGTTAATGGAAACAATTCTTATGAGCTGAATGGAAAATTCCTTGATGATTTGCACAGTAATGCCTTTAGTGGCACTAATGAGAAAGATGCGGTCGAACGTATCGAATACTTTCTAAAAATTGTTGACCCAATTGATTTACCGAATGTAAATTAGTATAGAAATAGAGTTGTTGTTTTCCCAATCTCATTGGTTGGAGATGCATGGAGTTTGTTTGATGGAATTAAAGGATCTATTACTAGTTGGGTTAATTTAACTGATAATTTTTTTGGAAAATACCACCCGCATTCCCGCACTGGCAAAGTTAACACCTCGATAATTGTTGTGGGACCCTACTAATTGGGGGGAAAAAAATTTTTTTGAAAATTGGTTGGCCTCAAAGTTTGTGAACTATAAGACAATGGATATATTTACTAAAGGAGCTTTGTGCGATTATTAGGAATTAGGAAGTGACAAAATTGAGCCAACGAATGATGAAACTTCTGATCTTGAGGAAACTGATCACGATAATGAACAAGAAATCGGTGAAATCTTTAGAATTGAAACAAAAAAAACATGTGCGTTTATGAATCACCGTTGTTGTGCAAAAATTCAAAGAGTTTAATTACCTAACTTCAAGAGATAGAATCATAAATCTCCTTACTAAAGGACATTTAAGATTTCAAGGACTATGAAGAGTTTAGGACGATTTGGATTTACGAATGGAACAAAGATGTGCCATGGGTACACGAAAAACCATGGACGAATTATGGAGCATGGAAAGAGCCCACACTATTTACACATTGTTGCAAACCTTTCAATTATAAAACTGGATGTTCGGAATGGCCAACATGTAGTTGGAGGAATGATGGATACTTTAATAGAGGAAACTTGCCTGGAGCTTACATAATTGAAAACTCACTCCAGTACCAAGATTATGAATGGTATGAAGCCTTGGAGGACAAAGAGCTAAAAGAAGAATGTTGGGAATTATACATTCATGACTTAGTACCGTTAGGTATATACTTAGTACCGATAGTTATAGTTAGTACTGACAGTACAAAGTGTTAAGTACTGCTCAGATAGTTAGTACCGTTAGTATAAAATAGTTAGTACCGTTTAAGAGATATGTATGAGATATTGTAGGAAAAGATATGTATTATCTTTTACGCGTTTTGTAAGCCTGTTAGGGTTTATCCTTGGTCTATAAAAGGAACCCTACGGCATTAGAGAGATGATACACATTGACAACACACATATCTCATCTCATACAATCATATCTCATAGTTAGTAATCTGTAATCATATTAGCAGATTAATAGAAATCAAAGTTTAGTATTTATTATTCTTCTTAATACTATTGTGTAGATTCCGCATATACAATAAGTATTCATAGTCAGTGTTTCTCTATAGTCAATCTGTATTTATACAAGTTGGCTATCACCTTTAGCAGGCTACAATGGTCTGTTCAGTTTGGGACTCAATGCATCGAGCCTGTGAGAAACTCTGAGTAAGAAGAACAAAAACCAGTTAATAAACCTATATTATAAAAGCAATTCAATGGCTGGATCACAAGATGATATTCCACCACCACCACCACCACCACCATCATAAACACCAACACAACAACTCATCACACTGTTTAATACATCAAACTTCCTATCTCAAGAAGGGAGAATAGAATTATGGCCATGATAATGGAACGTTATTAGCCCTTACAGACTATCCTATTCTAGGAAGTTATTTCAAAATGGAAATGGACAGTATATCATCACCACAGATACACAAGGTCCAAATCAGGTTCTGCCTTCCATCAAGGACTTTGCAGAAGAGATCTTCGCCAGAGAACAGAGAAAGAGAAAAGATAGGACCACTTTGCTTATGGCTTTACCAACAGATCATCTTGCTAAATTTCATAACTCCCGATGATGCTAAAGAGATGTGGGAAGCCATCAAATCTAGATTTGGTGGAAATGATGAATCAAAGAAGATGCAGAAGTATATATAAAGACAAAACAGTGGGACAGGATTCTCTGTATCAAATCAGAATGATACTTAAAGGCTTATTAACAGGTTTCAAAAGTTTCTGAGTATAATTAGTGATTCATGGTGCAGGCGTCTCTACTGAGGATGCACATCAAAAATTCCTTAGATCTCTACCTTCTTCTTGGTCTCAAGTTTCCTTGATCATGAGGACCAAGCCAGGAGTGGACAGTCTCAGCTTTGATGATCTGTATAATAATCTAAGAGTCTTTGAGAATGATGTTAAAGGCTCTACTGCATCATCCTCTAGCACGTAGAATGTGCATTTTATCTGAGAACTTAGCTTGTACTTATGTTGTTGTTACGCTTATGGTGTTTCTAATCCTTCTTGTCAAAACTCATAATATGAACATGCTTCATCATATTCCTTACTTGCAAATCAATCTAGTTGCCCTTAATTGGATCATGAAGATCTGGAATAGCTTGATGAATTTGACTTAGAAGAAATGGACTTGAAATGGCAGGTGGCCATGATTTCAATGAGAATGAAAAAGTTCTACAAAAAGACAGGTAGAAAGCTACAATTTGATGCCAAGGAACATTTGGTTTTGATAAAAAACAAAGATCGAGTGTATAATTGTTAGACAGGGCATTTTGCTAAAGAGTGTAGAACCAAGGGAAATCAAGATAGTAAGAGGAGAGATGCTTGGAACTCTAGAAATAAGGATGGGAGAAGATATGGTAAGCAGGATGACTCTAAAGCTTTGGTGACTATTGATGGAGAAGGTGTTGATTAGACTAGTACTCAGAAGAAGAAGAAGATTTTGATTTGATGGCTTGCAACAGTTCAGGCTAAGACACAAAGGTACAATCTTGTTCTAATGAATGTGTTACATCATATAATAAACTTAAAAAATTATGTGATGAACAAAGAGCACAACTTAGTGATGCAAGCATAGGAATTTAAGGGCATATACTCAAGCATTAAAGGAAAGTTGAAAGCACATGGGTTGCTCATCAACAATGGTCAACTTTGGTATGAGGAACAGATAAGGTTTATGAAATAGAACTTCTATGATAAAACAGATGTCCTTACATACCATAAGAAACTATTGGCAGAAGCTGAAAAAAGAAAAAGAAGATTTAAAAGCTAAAGTAGAAAAATGGCACAACTCTTCTAAAAATCTTAGTCTTTTGCAAAATAGTCAGATGAGTGCTAATGATAAATTTAGACTTGGGTATGGGGATCACAGATATGATGGCATTTTGAGTTATGAAAATGAAGTTTTACAAAGTGTGTTTATGAATAAGGAAAGTGATTTAGAAAATCAACCTTTGTATGATAGGTTTGTTACAGCAGAAGGAATGCATGTTGTACCCCCACCCATGACAGGGAATTACATGCCATCCAGACCTGATATTGAAATAGATTACTCATAATTTACATATGGTCCAAAACAGACTCAAACTAGTGAATCTGAAACCCAAACCAGTGACTTTGATACATGTGAATCAGATTGTAGTGTTGAAACACATGAATCTTTGCCTGAACCAGCTGTCAATGAACCCAAAGTAGTAAATCAACCTAAGGTTTGGTCTGATGCTCCTATCATTGAGGAGTATGAATCAGATAGTGAAGATGAGCATGTATCTCTGCCAACAGAAAAATACGAAACACCTAGTTTTGCTAACCAGGAAGTAAAAACTCCTAGGGAAACTGTTAAGAACCAATTCACATATAATAAAAATCCTAAAGTTGACAACAAAGGGTTAGGATATGGGTTTACTACCAAACAATGTTTTGTATGTGTAAGTCTTAGTCATCTTATTAGAGATTGTGATTTCCATGAAAAAAGGATGGCTCAACAAGCTGAGTAAAACAATAAGATGAGAAAGAAGTCTAGTCAAAAGGAGATTAGGCCAATTTGGAACAATGTGCAAAGAGTAAATCATAAGAAACAATTTGTTCCTACAACAGTACTAACTAGAACTGGCAAAATTCCAGTTAATACTGCTAGAGCTAGCGGTATTAACAATGTTAGTATTGCTAGACATAATTTTAACAGTCAGGCAGTACTAACTAATGCTGCCAGGAAAATTAGTACTGTTAAACCTTTTGTGAATAGAGTTAGACCAAAAACTGTTTTTCATAAAACTCATTCACCATTTAGAAGGCCTTTTAATAACACAACAGCACTTAGAACAAATTTTTCAAAACAAAAGGTTAATACTGCTGAGGTAAATGCAGTTAGTGTTGTTGGGGGAAAAAGGGAAACTGCTGTTAAGCCCTCAGCAGGTTGTAATTGGAGACCAAAAAGATTGTGCTACTTTCAAAGATCCACTAGGCAGACTCAAGCCCAAACAGGCTTGGGTCCCTAAGAGAATCTAATCTCTTTATTTAATGTGCAGGATTATCCACACAGAACTTTTCAGAACAAAGGGATTGTTGATAGTGGATGTTCCAGGCACATGACTGGAAACAAGGCCTACCTTGCTGAATATCAAGACTTTAATGGTGGCCCTATTGCTTTTGGAGGAAGTAAAGGTTACATCACTGGTAAAGATAAATAAAAATAGGAAAGTTAGATTTTGAGGATGTGTGCTTTGTGAAAGAACTACAGCATTTCAATCTCTTTTTTGTGTCACAGATGTGTGACAAGAAGAACAAGGTTCTATTCATTGACACTGAATGTATTGTTTTGTCTCCTGAATTTAAGTTACCTAATGAAAATCAAGTATTACTTAGAATCCCCAGACAAAACAATATGTACAGTTTCAATTTAGAGAACATTGTTCCTTTTGGAGGTTTAGCTTGTTTGATTGCAAAAGCCACAATTGATGAATCTAACAAATAGCATAGGAGGTTGGGTCATCTAAACTTTAAAAACTTAAACAAACTTGTAAAGGGAAACCTTGTAAGAGGTTTACCTTCAAAGATTTTTCAAAATGACCACACTTGTGTTGCTTGTCAAAAAGGAAAGCAACACAAGGCCTCATGTAAGGCCAAATCATTGAGATCTATTAGTCAGCCCTTACAGCTTTTGCATATGGATTTTTTTGACCTACATCTGTAAGGAGCTTAAACCATAAGACTTATTGCCTGGTTATCACTGATGATTTTAGCAGGTTTAGTTGGGTGTTCTTTTTAAGAACTAAGGATGAAACTAGTGGGATCCATAAGGACTTTATAAGACAAATTGGAGAAACCAATTTAAATCAAAAAGTTATAAACTATTAGATATGATAATGTATAGAATTAAGAACATGGATGTTATTGAATTATGTGCGGTTAAAAGGAGTCAAGTGGGATTACAGTAATGCCAGAACCTCTACAAAAAAATGGAGTTGCGGAAGAATGACAGGACCTTTTGAGGCTGCTAGGAACCATGCTAGCAGATTCATTTTTACCTAACACTTTTTGGGCTGAAGCAATTAGTACTGCTTGTTATGTCTTTAATAGGGTATTAGTGACCAAGCCTCAAAATAAGACACCTTATGAACTTGTCACTGGTAAAATACCAATCATAAGCTACATAAGACCTTTTAGGTGCCTTTGTGATCCTTCTTGAATACCATTGATCACCTGGGCAAGTTTGAGGGGAAATCAGATGAATGGTTTTTAGTTGGGTATTCTCTACAAAGCAAGGCTTTTAGGGTATACAATTTAGAAACCAAGAGAGTTGAAGAAAACCTGCACATAACCTTTTATAAGAATAAACCAAATGTTGCAGGAAAAGGACCAACTTGGCTATTTGATCTTGATTATTTAACTGATTCAATAAAATATCAACCTGTGAGATCAGAGAATCTAGCTAACAAACATGCAGGTCCACAAGAAGCTAATCAAAATGCAGGCACAAAAGAAAATATTAATTCAGGTAACTCTCCAATAGAAACTGAATCTGCTCAAGACTACTTTGTACTGCCAATATGGTCTTTCTTATACTTCAACAGTCAAGAAGCTTAAAAACAATGAAGAACACTACCAAAGCATCCTGATAATCCAGCATGCTTGATAGGAGAATCATGTCTTTTGGATGAGCTTAAAAGACCTTAACAAGACAAGAAATAGGATGCTAATGATGCAGTTGAAGCTCTCAGGAAGGAGTTTGGCCTAACGAAACTGAGGATTTGCTTCTACAAGCAGGAGCTGCTAAAGCTAGCATTAATACATAGTTTAATATTGCTAAGCACACCAAGTTGTATGCTGTGTTATGGATGGACTATCCTTCACTGATCTAACCAATACTGACCAAGATGATTCAGAAATACCTGCACTTGAGGAAATTTATGCAAATCCTACTGATGGTATTTTTACCAATTCATCTTATGATGATGAGGGTGTAGTGGCTGACTTCACAAATTTAGAACCTGTTATGAATGTCAGTCCTATTCCCTCGTCAAGGATTAACTCTATCCATCCTTCATCTCTAATTCTTGGAGATCCACAATCAGCAGTTCAAACAAGAAGCAAAGTGACCAAAAGTTCTGGAGCCTATGCTTTTGTAAGCTATATTCAAAAGCAAAGGAGAAATAATCATAAGGACTTCCAGCATTGTTTATTTGCTTGTTTCTTGTCTCAAAAATGAACCCAAGAAGATCTTGAAGCACTTGAAGATGAAAGTTGGGTTGATGCTATGCAGGAAGAATGTTTGCAATTCAAGTTCAGAGAGTCTGGAGTTCTTGTAGTAATTTGCCTTATGGGAAGAAGGCAATTGGAACAAAATAGGGTTTACAGAAATAAGAAGGATGAGAGAGGAGTTGTGGTTAGAAATAAGGCAAGGTTAGTTGCTCAGGGACATAGGCAAGAGGAAGGGATATATTATGATGAGGTTTTTGCTCCTGTGGCCCAGATTGAAGCCATTAGGATCTTTTTAGCCTTTCCCTCTTACATGAGATTCATAGTTTATTAGATGGATGTAAAAAGTGCCTTCCTGTATGGAAAAATTTATGAGGAGGTCTATGTGTCTCAACCTCCAGGTTTTATAGATCCTAAGTATCCTAGAATTGTCTACTAGTAGTGAAAGCTCTATATGGTTTACACCAAGCTCCTAGAGCCTGGTATGCTACTTTATCTACTTTCTTGCTGAAGAATGGATACAAAAGAGGAACTATTGACAAGACTCTTTTCATTAAGAAGGACAAACATGATATCATATGTTGGGAATTCACTTTTACGTGATGACATTACAGAATTACCATAGTTTATCATAGTCACATACGCGAGGACTAGAATAGGCAACTATGTATAGTTTAGAGGCGTATGGGCTATATATACCCCTCTATGGCTTCCATAGAGGGGTTGAGTCATTATTTTGGTGTTGAGTCATTTGTATCCTTTATTCATTTTTCCATCTAATCACAAGTTCATCTTCCATCTCACTACTCTCTCTCACTAAAATGGCTATCATGTGGTTTGACTCACCAAGACCACCGGATCATAGTTTTCATGAATCTTTCAATTGGTATCAGAGCCATGGAGTGGTGTGTTTAGTTTTTGTGTTCAAAAACCTTTACAAAGAGCAAAATAGTGATTCAAATTTTTTGGCTTAAAAACCTTAAAGTCTTCATTTTTATTGTTCCTATAGGGTTAGTAACACTAGTTGTACAAGAATTTTTTGCTAAAAACCATTAAAAATGTGTTTTTTTAAGTTTTGAAAAATTGAGTTTCGTAGTCGTTGGCAAAGAAACAACGTTACTTTGTGTTGGAACGATACGAGAGAATCGAACTAGATTACTGATAGTTGGAACCGAATGAGCTTGTTTACTTTGGGAACCGAACTTAGCTATTCTATTTGGGAACGAACGAGATAAATACTTTAGGAACCGAAACTAGCTAACTTATTTGGACACGAATGAGCTAATTACCTTTGGGGAACCGAATAGCTAGGACCGAACAGTGAATAACCGAACTAGTTAGGATCTACGAAATAGTGACAATTGAACTAGACAGGAGCCGAAACCAGTTAATTTTTTGTCACCGAACTAGTGAAACCAAATTAAAATTTAAACTTAACAAACCTCATTCTAAATTATACGGTTCTTTCTCTTGACTTGTAAAAATCCGTGAAACAAACATTGTTTTCCTGGTTTTGTCTAGAATTGTAATATTCCGTTAGTTTCATTTCAGAGAATTCAACATATCACGTAACCCAAAAACACAATTTCTTTCTACCACCGGAAATCGATCAATTGGTAATCTTTTTGATACCACAATGACGATCTTGCGGATAAGTCACTTTTTTTTCTGGAGGAGACAACAAAACCACCGTGATGCTTGAAAAATACTTGTATGATTCATTGAAAAAGCAGAATGGACTGTATATGATGAATAGCCCACATGGAAGATTGATTATTGCTTCTGTTGAAAAAGGACCACTTGTTTGGCCTTCAATCACTAAGGATGGAGTAACGAGGCTTAAGGAATATGGTTACGTAAAAGTTTTTCAATGGCATGTCTTTTGCAAATGATAATATTTACGTCCCTAGAAATGTCTTTCCATTAAAGACACGTGGTCATAATAAAAGTTCCTGTGCAAAAGTTCAAATGTTTTTTTTCATAAACTTGCCTTAGGCTTGCTATATTTCCAATAGTAACCCGCTTTTCTTTCATGAGAAAACATGTCGTCTAAAAGACAGTTGTTTCCTAACAAGGGAATTTATTTCGGGCAGGCCTGGTCAACTTTGTGACCATGCAAAGGCTTGTGATTACTTTGCATCACAACCCGTGCTTCCTATATCCATAAGTGTACGTTTTAGTGCATCTATGTGAATAAATAAGAGAAATCTTATTTATCTTGTGTGCTTAGTTGTTTTGTCAAATACAAAAATCATTCCATCATTGGAAAATAATTTTCAAGATACATTTGACTTCTCAAACAATGTCTACAACTCTTTAAATAGAAAACGGGTCATTGTTTGAGGGGGAGAGAATGTCAAATTTCTTTGTCATGATAAATGAGCTGTTAAAAGGGAAAAATATTTTCAAACGATAACGTAATATCTCCTGATAGAAAGTTAATTAAGTTTAGCTTGCTTGTGCTTTATGTGTTATTTGTTTATGCCTTTAGGGTGTAGTTTGCTAATTTAAGTCTATAGGTGTGCGAGTATAAAACTTTAGGGACCAAAAGTGCCAAATAGTTTAACTTGATTATTAACCTTATAAAAACTAATGCAAAACTAGATTTCTTCTAAACAAGATGATCAAAATGTGCTAAAGATGATTAATGCTAACATAGACCATCATCCCATTTTTTGTTTCATGTTCTTCACAACACACAAACTAACACACGCCACACTCCTCCAAATCGCATCACATCAAACAAGCAAATTCACTCAGTTTCATCTCAAAGGTATAACTTAAATTTTGATCATCATCACCTATATCAACTCGATTCCCGAGGGTATTGATAGTTTTCGCCATTTGTTTAATTCACAATTGACTCCTAATTATAAAAATTAGCCGCGTTCTTAATCAATTGTCGGTTTAATCTTCAATTGATTGGGGGCTTTTGTAGTATTAGGTGTAATATATGTATAGGTTAGTCAAGTTTTATTATTCGTTGTGATTTAATCTTGCTCTTGACTGTTTTGTGCTCGAATCACTAGAAAATATGCTAAATGATGTATATGTTTTATGAAAGATTGTTATAACATGGTTTAATGGATATGCTAGAATAGAGATAACTGTTAGAGTCGATCTAGAAAATCCTTAAGAAAACGACAATTAAAAATAACATGAATTCGATCAGCATAATAAACGTATGAACGAACGAGTGGTTAGTTCGTGTTAGTGTAATTCGATCTGAGAATATGAAAATGAGGACCGAACGAGTGTTGTGTAGAGTGAATCGATCGAGTGATTCATAATAAGGACCGATCGAGTGTCAGTGTAAAAGGAACCGAACGAGTAATGTGTAATAAAGACCGAACGAGTGAAAGACTATTAGGAATACTGAACGAGTATAATCATAGTGAGGAGGCCCGATTAACGAGCTGGTGGAGTCCTAGTGTAGGACCGAAAAGTGAATCCAGTATGGACCGAAACGAATGGGAATGATAAGAGGACGAAATGAGTGAATGAATATGAGGATCCGAAGATCGTGAATCTAGTATGGGTTATATATCGAGTGAATGTCTATTGAGGAGTTATGTTTGTAAAATTTCAACGAGTGGATCAAGTATGAATCGAACGAGTGAATCATCGTAAGAACCGAACGAGTGAATTCGAGTGTGGACCGAACAAGTGGATCTAGTATGGGTCGAACGAGTGTCAGTGAATGGACCGAACGAGTTAACCTGTTTGAGGACCGAACGAGTAAACCAACTCATGGACTGAATAGTGACACTAGGATGGATTCCGGATCGAGCAAATTTTATATGAACAATCTGAGTGTTTGATTATATGGAACGAACGAGTGATATTTTAGTGGAAAACCGATCAAAAGTGTTTCTTTGAGGACCCGGACGAGTGAAGATGTTATCAAACACTTAACCAATTTTTGGGACTATAAACACATTAAGATCTTAGGTTTCTAACTAAGATTAAATTAAACAAATCTCTTAGTTTAAAATAGACATTAAAAGCTTGACAAAACCAAGGTTAACTGCATTCAACTTAGGTGTTAGGATAGGTGCCTTTGTCTCATACGCTATTCGTCTATCTAAGATGATTGATCTTCAAAAGTGCTAAAAGTCATAAAGGTTCTCATGAATGAATGATTGTGTCTCCTTATTTTCTACACTCACTCTTTCTTAAACAGACTCATGGAAATCTCAATAGCGGATCAGATCGCTTTGGATGATGCGTTAGTGGCTCCTGCCGACCGACTTAAGATTGGTAAATGTAATCTTCGCTTAAGCTCGGATGTCACATCAAAGGAAGCAACTCTTCAAGTAGTCTACGATGTGTTAAAACTCACTCCTTTCTACAAGGCATTCCAAGTCACTGCTGATGCTCCAGAGATCTATATGCAAGAATTCTGGGCCTCTGCTTATGTTCATAACCGATCTGTCAGATTCAAGATGAATAACAAAAAGCACATTCTCGGTCTTGATCAATTCAGAGACATTCTTCAAATTTGCCCTAAAGTCGGTAATAAGAAGTTTGAAGAACCACCTCTTGAGAAGGAGATTCTCGCCTTTCTAGCTAGTCTTGGTCACTCTGGAGAAATAAGGAAGATCACTGACGTTAATGTCAATAAACTGCATCAACCCTGGAGATCATTTGCAGCTATCATCAACAAATGTCTCAGTGGTAAACCATCCTATGACAGTCTTCGTCTTTCTCAACCTCAAATCTTATGGGGTATGTACAATAAGAAGAATGTTGATTATGCTTATCTTCTGTGGGAGGACTTCATTTACCAAATAGAGAACAAAAATACGAAGAAGG